>JAJJMC010012048.1:121016-192751 GCA_023531435.1 Papaver californicum | reverse complement strand
AACCCAACCGTAACTCTGGGCTCTTGAGGCCCAAAATGCTCAGAGTTACGGTTGGGTTTATTGGCCCAACCCAACCGTAATTCTTCCTGGATACAAATAAAAATGTCACCGTTTTGATCATAACTCCTTCATACGATGTCCGATTGACCTCATTTTTTTTGGGTTAGCTCCGTCTTTCAATTCTCTACAAGATAGAAATGAAAAATATCTCAAAATATATTTATCTAATTTTACAATTGGGGTTTGAAGATTAGTTACGGTTGGGTTTGGTTGAAAACCTAACCGTAAATTTTAATTGAATCTTCATCTCCTACATTTGAAGTTACGGTTGGGTTTGTTTAATAACCCAACCGTAATATGAAGAACAAATTAGTTACGGTTGGGTTTGGTTGAAAACCCAACCGTAAATCTGGGCAAAAATGGTGTTCTTGGTGTTACGGTTGGGTTCGACATGAAACCCAACAGTAAGTTTCTCTGAACAACAAAAAATCAATCTTTCAAATCGTGATTTCATCAAATTAGTTATTGTAATTTAGTTTTATCCGGATTGTCATCACTACTACTTTTTACACATTTATTAGTATTATTCATCACGAAATTGGGAGTTTAATCGGCGATAAAATTTTGATTCGATTGAGAAATTTGATTAAAATGGAGAAGGAGAAGATATGGAGGAGATGGAAAATTTTTATTTAAAGGACAAATTTTTCTTTTTTTTATTAGGTAAAGGGTAAAATGAACATTTAACTTTACCCCTAGGACATCCCTTATCGTAAAATTGGGTCACCTCGGCTCAACTGGGAGCCCCTCTATTGATATGGGAGCCCCTATATCAGCCTTCTAAATTTTTGGTATTTCGAACCTGGTCATAACTCGTTATGTGCATAAATTTATTTAATGTTATTTATTGTACTAGTATGCTTCATAGATGTCCCCTTACCATAGGACTGTCGAAAATCAACGTGTTCGGTAACTAGCCGGATGTTCATTATTATGTCCAGGTAGAAAAGAAAAAAACAGCTGCAGAACTATTTATGGTTAGGTAAACTGGTTATATTCCAAGCTCTAAAAAATTTTGTACGTTGATTTTTATTTCTACGATTGGAAGTATGAATTTACGGTTGAGAAAATTAATTTACGGCTAGGTTCGATATTCTTTAATTATAACCTAGACATAAATTACGTTTTTGTGTGTTTACTTAGACTAATGTTGTGATATTTTGGTTCAGTTGGTGCTTGTATCTCACCCAATGGATGATCAACCTGCAACAAACGATATTTTAACTGAAGATACTACCTATCACTATTTGAACGAGTAGGTTTGTAATATATATGTTGTTCATTTTTTTGGACTATTTCGGTTTTTTTTTAACTTTGTGTTATATTCTCATGTAGACATGGGGAAAATAAAGATGATGCAAAACAGTGGGCTAGTGAACATGATAATTGAAGATGTATATGATAGTTTATAACAATCAAGTGGATGACCCGCAGCTTCCAAATGGTTTACGAGTGTAATCGAAAGCATAAAAGCCATAAGAAAAAGTGTACCTTGTATAAAGGAAAGACGAGGAGGAAGAATACTACTATCACTAAGAAGACCTGATGCCCTTTCAAGCTTTAATTTAAGTTCAACATCGGAAAAAAAAAAATTTGGAAAAAGTTGTATGCGGTCATCATAATCACCCACTACAGGAGAGTTCGCTAACACATCCTTATGCAGTACTGATGACTCCCGAAAAAATGGTGATCGTTGATTCCATGACCCGAAAATGTATGAAACCTATTGATATCCTCGGTCACTTAAGGCACAAAAACTCAAAAAATGCTTATACTTTGGAGTCCATCTACAATGCAAAAGCAAAATTGAAAATTGGGACATGGCAAGAAAGGGACCTAATACAATAACTAATGTATTTAGGGGAAAACCACAATTGTACGGTTTTCCATGAAAAAGATGAATATAGACAAAAAACATCTTTTATTGGCTACCCGGAGTTTTATGAAGTTGGCACGGTGCTCCGATCAAGTGCTTCTAATGGATTGCATGTACAAAACAAACAACTATTAGCTCCCGATCTTGAACTTTGTCGTACAAACTTCCACCAAGTCCCATTAATGTTGCATTTTGCTTCTTGAAAGACGAGATCCAAGAAAGTTATATGTGGGCATTAGAACAACTGAAGTTATTCTATGTAAAAGGATATACTCCTAAGGTGATTATTATCGACAAGGAACAAGCATTGATGAATGCAATATAGGGGGTTTTCCGGATGCTCATAACCTTTTTTGCACGTTCCACTTGTGGAATACTATTGAAACTAAGTGCAAGTCCACTATATTCTTCCAACAAAGAAAGGAGAAATGGAGTGAATAAGGAAACTACGGGTAGATCAACAAGAAAAAACAAACAAAAATTTGAGGATGATACCAAGTTGGCGGAACTAGAATGGGTTAGTTTATAAAGGAAGTGGGAAGCCTTGACATGGTCTATTACCAAGGAATACTATGAAGAAAATGTTCATATCTTAGTGGCGCATTGGAAAAGTTATCCAAGTATTGTGAAATATTTGTTGGACAATTGGTTGATTCCGCTCAAAGAAAAGTTTGCAGCGGCGTTCACAAACAAATATAAACACTTTGACAACCAATCTACGGAGTCATCTCACAACTGATTGAAGAAGAAGCTCTGAAGTTGTGATGGTGGATATGTTACGGTTTTCCAAGCCATGCACGACTATTTCCTCCATGATATCGATATAGTTAAGGAGAAGTTTGAAAGAAGCTGATGTAGAAAAAACGTCAAATATTTAGATGATCCTTGGCTCCGAGAAATTACTTATAAGGTGTTGCAGTATGCAATTGATAAGATCATCTATAAAGTGCAACATTTTAGGCTGGGAACCTTTAAGGGAGAATATGTTGTTTGCCATAACATGTCAAGTTTGAGACTCCCATGTGATGGCCACATACTAAGACGATGTGATTCCAATTCAAGATATTGACCCCTTCTGGAAATAATTATCTTTCAATGAACTAATAGTCGAACAAGAGTTTTGCGGAGTGTTTGTCAATACCGATATTGGAAAAGCACTAGCCGAGAAATATTCTACATTAAACCGGTCACAAAACAAATATGGTTAAGTAACTTCGTGTTTCCACACACTAGGTACGATGTCAAGGAACCACCTAAGGGGAAGAGAAAGGGTAGGCCTTCTACAAAAAAAGATTTGGATAAGGTGAAAAAATATGAGGGAATTGTTGGAAGAATCAAAGAAAATAGAGCCTTCGGATTTTGGGCGATTGCAAAAGTTCTATGAACCAGAGGATGATAAGGAGGAGGATGTTCAAGGTAGAAACAAATGAAGAAAAAGTCAAACAGAACAAGAAGGACCAAGCCGTCAAGATGTTAAAGGAAAAGGTCCTGAGCTTCCCTATCAAGAAAGTTCAACAATCAAAGTTGATATTAAACTAAACTTAAGAATAAAAGTTGATGTTAAAGGAAAAGGTCCGAGAGTTCTCACCAAAAAAAATTCAAGATGCAAATTTGAAGTGAAACAAAAGGCATTGGTGGTTGAAAAGACATAAATGACTCAATCAGGTGGTGAGAAAGAGATGATTCATAATGCGAAAGGATTGATGAAAGCACCCCCTAGAGATGAGGAAGGTAAAATTAACCAACCTACTTACATCATGTATGAAAATTACTTGCACTATTTTCCCGATTTTTTTCATGACTACATTAAGGCCACCGACGATGTTGCTAGCGATGAAAATTATGGTTACCATGTTTTCGTGGAACAACTTGGACCTTTTAATCGTGCGAAAGATATGAGTATATACGATTGCAGTTATGTAAGGTAAAAGTTGTTGATTGAACAACGTTTATGCGGATCGACTCATCAAGTTCCCATTGAAATAAGATCTACACAAGGAAAAGCACTTGCCATTCGTTGGTTATTAGGAGCATCCCGAAAATGTAGAAATATGGCTTTTAAATTAAGTTCTGAATTAGTGGATGTTGTCAAATGGAGTGGAAATGCCATACACAAAAACGAAGAGACTCATAGAATGGCAGAGGCAAATAGATCTTTTGCATATTTTCGTTGATCCATGAACATGATCTATATAGACAGATAGATCCATGGATCCATACATCTCGATTGTAAAAGAATCAATAGAAAAAAAGAAAGAATCGGACAATGATGAGAGTAGGGGAAGAAGGAGAACAAGAGACACATATAGATGATAAGTTTGTTGCATTTAAACCATATTTAAATGACAACATTAACTTGACAAGCAATTATTGGATGAGCATGTCAATATGTGGCAAACTACTCGCCAACTCATTTAATTGTGTCGTTCATTATTTCTCACTTGCAGTTAATGTTATATTCGCACTAGCAAGAACAACTTTTGTCGAAAAATTCTCTAAAAGAAAATGTGTGATAGGGCTCGTGTAAAGATGTCATTTTATCGGTCTCCAATTGAAAGAAGAAAGTCCATTACGTATCTCCATTAAGGAGGGATACGATGGTGAAATCCCCAAGGCTTGGTGTAATCGTCTCGTGCAAAGTTTTAAACTTTGAAAGGCAATACAAATATCAAAATCCTCTACACAATTTGTTCTCGACTCGGAGTCAGAGTGAAAATAGGGGCATATGTATATTTTGACTAAATGTGACGTAATGGATAATGACAATATCATATGTATTTTGAATCACGTTATGAATGAAGAATTTTGTTGAATTTTTTTTTTGTTTGCTCAAATCAATCTATTTTTCATTTTACAACCTCCCTTAGAAATAAAATAAGCCTGGCCGTAACATGCACTTTTACAAAAAAAAAAAACCGACTGTAACATGCACTTTTACAAAATTGTAATTCGAGATTTTTTTACGACTAGGTTTTGATTGGTAACAACCCCACCATAAATATATTTAAAGAAATTATAGTGATTTACGGCCAGGCTTAGCCTTTACGGACCTAGATGTTAATACATATAAAGTAGAGTTTTAGTATTACTTGACTAGATATAATAATGTTTTTTCATTACTTAACCCGTATTCAATACATTACATAGAAAAACGACATTACAATCATAGAAAAACGACATTACAATCAATTAAACACATGATATTTACAAACTACGAGTAGTAAATAAGTCCTTAAGGATGTTTACATGAGGTACGATTAAAAATTTAATCTTTTGCATCTTCTCCATTCATCTATAGATCTCTTTACAACTTCAGTATCAGTTTCATCCCTAAATCGTAATTGATCAATAATAAAAATTAATTAATTTGTTTGCGTATATCTCCAAACGACAATACAACATAGCTCCATCATGTTTATAAGTGTTACCGATTTCATTACAAAAAGTTTCATTAATGGTCCTCCAACTTCAGTATCAGTTTCAACATAGCTTCATCATCCACAGTTGAAGACCGAAGACGTTTCTATTGGATGTTGTGAGAATGGTGTTGATTGCCGATCGGATGAGAAGGTAAGTAAGTATTCCCATCCTTGCATAGTGGTTGATTTCCGTTATTAGAGGTCACTAGAAAAATAAAAAGGGGTTCTTTTTCGTCTCACTTTCTATTGGATAACATCTCCATATGATTCGGAAGGTTACCTTTCCTTCCTACCATTCAACGTGTGTAGGATTTTTATCTTCATTCCTGCCTGCACACATGTGTGAACCATAAAGTGCGTCCTTTGAGTGTCAAGTTCATAAAACCCTATTGGTGAGGCAGAAATATTCGGTCACTCTCGAACCTAGATCCTTTTACATGGTGGTTTTCTCCTAACTCAAGAGTTAAGCATGAGAATAATGTTCTTTATACTTCTAACTTCTTATTGTTAGTGTTCAGAAACTTTATGTCTTCGTAGCTCTTTGGATGCAGGTGCTTTGGAATACTTAGAAATTGGAGTAGGTTTTGTGGGTAAATCTCTTGTAAACCATCACGAGACTATAACTCGTCCACTAGGGACACCTAGGGGTTTAAAGGCTTGTTACACATGCTAAGTGTAACCGTTTCCTCAACGAAATGGAGTTGTATTTTAGATTAGTTTTAGATTTGTAGTTTGCTCGAGAACTAGCAAAAGGCAAGTGTGGGGGAATTTGATAAGTGCATAATTTATATATTTTAAGTATCATTTCCTTATTCTTATTTGCTATATTTTGTGTGAATTACCGTGTTTTATTATTACTTTTCTAGTTTGTGTGTTTTATCAGGTTACATCTCTGAAACAAGTGAAATGGAGCTTTACAAGAGAAGAATTGCCAAATACTCAGTGTAACTTAATCTATTCCAGGATTGCTAACCTTCATATTTTAGAGAATTGAATTGCGAATCCAACAACGAAAGAACGAGGTTATTCCGACTTCGTATGAAGAAGTTATGGGCGAAAAGAGGAATTATACTTGTCGGCTCCGCGGAACTGACAGGCCAAAGAAGAGTTTAATGAATTGCTAAGGGCACCTGTACTATTACTTGGGGCTTCCATAATTCAAACTTAATTAAAAAGCACCAAAGTGTATCTTCATCTTCATTACCTGGAAGCAAAAGCTGTTTTGCTGCCATGAAATCACGGCAGTCTGAGGCTGTGATGACGATCATGGGAGATGGTGGTGGATGGAACTAACTCAGTAATGAATCGATGAAGCAGTTGGAGCTCGATTTTGTGGTTAAGAGAGGAACTAGATGGCTGTCGATGGTTGTTGGGTTCTTGAAAGTGGTCGCTGTTCTTGGCGGAGTCTGGGATAAGAGGTTGTGATGCTCTTGAATAGCCTGTGATGATGGGTTAACATCAACCGAGAAGAGAGTCCAGTAGAGTGAGCTCGAGCCGTTGTTGGTGCTGGTGATCAATGGAAAGAAGTGGGTGCTGTTGCTCGAGCTCGGTGATGGAAGAGATGGATTCTGCTGAGGAGTTCATAAGATGATGGTTAGGTCCATGGTAGTGCTGCTGAAGTGATCGATGATGCTGCTAGACAAGTTGGTTGAGAAGCTCGAGCTCGAGCCTGTGATGGATTCACTGTTGAAGATCGTAAGGAGTCAGCAATGGTAGCAGTTGAAGAGTGAGGAAGTCAAGCTTAGAAGTAGGGAGCTCATGAAAAGTGATGTTGTGATGGTTGGTTTGATGGTGGAAAGGGAGGATTGAGAGTCTTGTGATGGAAGCTCAATCCTGATACCGGCAGTTGAACTGTTACTCGGTGAAGGATGAGAGATAGTGTTGCTGATGGAGAGTCTTTGAAGGTGCAGTCGAGATTGGCTGGGAGGTTAATGTGTTGTTCAAGGGAAAGTTAGACTTGAGCGGCAATCAAGAAAAAAATTAGGAAAAGAACCAACCTTGTATGACTAGGATTTAAGTTTTACACGGAAAAGAAATTGATGGCTTACGTTGGGTTTAGGAAAACTTGAAATACAAGTCAGGGGAGATTTAGGAAAGAGCCAAACCTTGTTGTACACGGAGTTGGTTTCGGAGGATATATATAGCCTTGTAGAGAACCATGGAGACAAATCCCTCACATACATATACAGAGAAGCTACACGGACAGTAAAAAGAGCCAAAAACACTTTTGGGAGGAAGAGAACTTCACGTACAGTCGATATCTTCGACGATTATCTGTTAGTTTGTATTATTTTTTTAATTAATTTTCATGGTTTTTAAGAAAGTCATGTTGGGCTAATTCCCCTGTTAGGGGGAAAGGATGAACTTGTAGAGATGGTTTTATTTTTGTTTCAAAACTAGGGTTTTCAATTATATGAACTAAATATCATTAATTTGTCTCTCTCTCAACGTTTTACCGTCTCGATGATTTTTCATGTTCTATGCCACGTATAGTTCATTGTTTGATTAGTAGAAGGACTCGTTAAAACCTTGTATGAAATTTTTCTATGAATATTCTTTGACTCTTTATGCCCCGTATATTTAGTACTTCGAAATTCTACTTTAGGTTGAGAACAAACAATTCTTTTTGAAATCGAGACCCTATGTGATGAACGCAATTAAACCCTAATCTACAACGGATTCCTGGAACCTTAACGTTTTCCTCTTATTGTTTTCAACCTTTATTAAATAATTCTAATTCATTAGTTAATTTAATTCTTTATAAAAACCTAAAAAAATATTTTAATCCAAACTCCTTGTGGGAACGAACCGTATTTGCTCTTGTCTACATCTTTCGACACTGTGCGCTTGCGGTAAAACAAAGTCGGTTTTCCGACGCATCACCAACCATATAAACAACCAAAGGCAAAAATGTTCTTTAATTGTGATACTGATAGTGTTAGGGAGAAGGAAAATTAGATTCTTCGACACGGGTACAAGCAACACCATTACCATGCCCTCTTTTGTTATTGCTACCTCGACCACGAGTACGAGGAACACCACAACCTTGCAAATTCTCTTTTGCGGATTTATAATTTGTCTCTTCACTATTTGGTGACGGCTAACTTTGGCTAGTACCTGAACCTCTCGAATAACTCCTCTTTAAGCCCCTCTCTAAGTCATCATAGCATTCATTCTTATTTATATCATGCAAGTACTTGATTTGGGTTTGTAGGGTCCGTTGTTATTCAACTTTTAGCACATCACCTCTATTGATGCAGCTTGTCATACTTTCTGCCAACATCAGTCCTATTTTTTTAATTTCATTATCTAAATAAATATTAGATTACTTTCGTACGTAAACAAATCATAAAACCATTCATAGAATAACAATTTTACGTACCGCCATAAAATATAGATTTTTCTAATCTATATCAAATAGACCCTTCTTCTCAGTATTACTGTCTTCTTTCCTTGAGCCATTTGAAGATATTTCATCGCATCCGGAACATTATTGATCACATGAGGAAGACTAAAAGGTAATACCATTCCAAATAATCTTCTCCAGATAACTTTGTACTTAAAAGAGGCACGACATCCACCCTTTGAAGTTAGCATTTTTGTTGATGACGATTTTTCCAAACATCGATCGTCGGTATTAGGTCGTAGTTCAGTACGATTTTGTGGCCACTAACCATGGAGTCATTAGCACACGATTTGAAGGTTTCTCTAGTAACTATTTTTTGGACGTAACTAAATTAGCGGAAGTTCGACGAGATTGGTCATTACGAACCATGTTGGATGAAACAAAGGCCCGTGGTATCCTACTACATTTGTAAACACACGATAATCCTCTCAATCATGTTGAGCCTCAAATAAGGATCAAATATCACATCTTCAACAGTGAAACTATCCATTTTCTGCCTCAAATCAGCTCTCTTATCTTTTTTGTGCTTTTGTTGAGTACCAGTGAAGGGGAACACCAATTTATTTATAGGAACTTAATAAGAGGAGATAGATAAAACAAGATCTAGGAATATACAACCACATCATACTTGTTGTATTCCCTTGGTACCATAGGTATACCTATCACTAGTAAATTATTTTTCTCAAATTAGGTATAACTATCCATTTTCTGCCTCAAAGAAAGTAGGTATACGTATCACTAGAAAGGTATTGTTCTGTATGTCGCCTCCCGTTTTCGTATATTCAACAATTTATTTTATTTTTCCTACCCACTTGCGTCTCTTCTTCGTCATCAAAATTTTTCTCTTCAATTTCTTTTCCTTTTCCTGCAGGGTCAATTTCTTTATCTTCCATCCATTTTTCATCATCAACTTATTCCTCTTCGATTTCTTGATTATTTTCCATGTCTTCAAACACGATATGTTCAATATCTTTTCCAGTCTCTTCTTTTGATTCTTCTCTAAATCCATATTGAGTTGCTTCACTAATCACAAGTAGTAGCAGGTTTCCCTCCACCATATCCTTCTTCTTATTATTATTCTTGTTGACACCTTTATATTCTGCCCCATAATGAATATCATGACGAAGGGTGGGAATGTGATCAATGATAGACATATTTTTATGTCTCATCTGATCTCATTTTTATATTGATAGTAGTCAATTTTCGTATTACTTTTTTTATTTTCTTTATTTGTAGGTATTTTTATGGAATTGGAAATTACGTAAAAGTTGGCTAAAAAAGTGTTAAAGCTACCAAGAAAATTTGATAAAGGCACCTAGCTGTTAATTAAGGGCACCCATCTCTTCCATTTTAAATTTAATTTCAAACTGTGAATTTGGTAAACGTGATTGAAGAGGATATTTAAATTTAAAATAATATCATCTTGTCACATTAGAAGTAGGAGATGTACTTGTTTTGGAAACTAGAAAAACCAAAAATCTCGAAAAATTTGGTTATCGGAAACAAAATAAATATTTTTAAGATATAATCTTGGATTTGATTAGTGAACAACATTAAAGATAATATCCTTGAGCTTTGATAAGGAAACATCATTGAAAATATGGTCGAGATACATATTGCCGAGATATTATTCTCATTGAAGGAAAAAAATTCTCGAAGATTTAGGGAAGATTTGAGAATTATATTGTAGGGAAAAATTCTCGAAGATTTTTCTGACTTGATTTGGTCGAGATACGCGCTGCATAACTGTTGTAGGGAACCGTTGCCATTTCATTTGTATTCAACTATTACAACGACGGTTTTCCTCAACAGATCCAGCGACAATTCGTGTTTTAACTACACCAAAAGTCAATGCTTCATTTACTGCTCTTGGGATCTGTAGTTAGTTCAGCTGGAAAAAAAAATTATAAGCTTTTCTACACTAATAAATTCAAATGCTTAATTAATTTTCTGTTATTCCTTTTTCAATGAATAACTAAATTATTTTTCTAGGTTTGAAGAGGAAGCTATTTTTTATGTGTAATTTTTAGTTTTTAATTTCTTTGACATATTTACTCTCTTATTATGATATTAAATGTTTAATAATTTCTCTTTTAAAATGCTTTAATTTAATTGTTTTGAATAGTTTTAAAACTATTGATCTTTTATAAGCGAAGGAAATTATAATTTTGCATAACGACATAAGTCATAAAAAGATTTTAAAACGATATATTTTTCAAGACATGAGATTGGTTTGAAATGGTCTTGAGTAGTATGAAAGTTTTATGTTTAAGATATTAAGTTTGAGTTCCCAACATCACAAGTAGTGGAATCCAAAACTCTAGATTTATCTCTTCCTGGTTAATTAATCAATTTGTTTAGTTATCTTTTTAATTGAATTTGTAAAAATCCTTCATCAATATTTCTCTTTGTTTTTAATACATAATTTGTTTATTAACTTGATATATTATCATTATCAATCCTAGCGGGAACAACCCGTATTTGCCGCTTCTACTTTGTAGACATCGTGTGATTGCGGTTATAGGTTTTTAGTTTATCGATCAATCGGTGTTAAATTATTTCTTCTCTTGTTCTTAGGATTTGCCATATCAGGATTCTTACAACTTACAAGCAATATAATTGATTGATTTAAGTTCCGTAATTTACAAAAGTAAACACAAATAATTTGAAAAGTATAATTATGGTTATGGTTCTGAAACAGAAAACCCAACCGTAAAATAAATTACGACTTGTTTTATAAAAACGAACCTATTTATAAAATCACTTGGACATGAAGTTCCAGGATTATTTACGGTTAGGTATAACCCATTCGTAAAATCATTATGGTCGGTTTTTCAAAGCCTAAACCTAACCGTAAAAAAACTTCCAAAAAGAATGGAGTTCCAGGATTATTTACAGTTAGGTTTTATCAAATTCGAACTTACCCGTAAAACAATTACGATTGGAAACCTAACCGTGAGATCACATGCAATTCAAAATCTTAGCAAACTTACAGTTAGGAGTTCTTTATTTCCAACTGTAACAGATTCAGAGAACGAGTTTACGTTTAGGAAATGAAGAACTCCCATCCATAACTACCTTTGCACCCCTAAAATATCGACTAATTGGACTAATTATACTTATTTAAAACACAAAAACAACAAATAAAAAGTAGGTTTGTCGCATCTTACCTCACATAAATCATGCTACTTAATCTATCTTGTTGTTGAGGGGTTTGAAATTATTGTTCTTTGTTTGCTTGATTATATAGTTGATGTTGAACGATCAGAGGATGTTGTTGATTATCATCACTACAATATTTACCAACATTATTCTTCTTTTGTATCTTTAATATAGATTTTAACCGACGATAAATTTCGATGGAAAAAAAATAAAAAAGGGAAGAAGGACGGTTACGGTTTTGAGAAGAGAAGGAGATGAACTAGTGATGAATTGAATTAAAATTAGTTTTTTTTATTTGTTTAGGTTTATAGATGAAATGGTAATTTATACTTTTCATAAATATAAGGGTAATTTAGACTTTTTATATACCTATAGACTCCCCCTAACCAACTACTTAGTCACCGTGAATCCTGGAGAAGCCTCTCTATTGATTTCAAAAGCCCTTATATAAGGTTTCATCCAAAATCGTAGAAGAGTGAGAGCTTTTGCAGCAGTAATAAGGTTTATTTATAAAAAAGGATATTCCCCAAAAGGTTTGGTATCCCTTGGTATCAATCGTGTGTGGTATATTTTCTTAGTTGATTGTGGGAATATATTTTTTTGCTAGTTGATCCAAATTTGATGAGTTCGCCCACAAATTTGTGGGCATTGGTTGTACTGAAAATATAAGATATTTTGGTTGATTAGATCATCATATTCCTTTTGGAAGATTTTGTATGATCCTGCAGTACATATCAATATGTAATATGTGATCATACACTTTTTCCTTCAGGGCATATCAATATAGAATCATACATCTACAAAAACTTTTATCCCGGATTATCAACTTTTCTCTGTACAAATCTTCAATAAAAGAAATAAAGAGACTCAAATCCAATTCTAAAGAGTAGCCATAAAAAGGAACTCATCAATGAAGTACAATTAAACCTGATGTTGATATAATTTTGGTTTTTGTTAATTTAAAAGTTAATTTTTTTTAACCTGATTTTATTTACTCATAAGCATCTCACTCAAATGGCTTTTTAAGTTTCTCTTGCAGGTTCCCTTGAATAAAAAAATAAGCTCGATCCAGTTTTGGGTGTTTGTTCATAGCATGAGTAATATCCTCATGGAATTTTTGTCAACATAAGCACACAGAATGGTTTTGTTCAAATTAGCAGTATTGCAGATCAACACCATGAAGTCAAATAGGAGCAGTATATTAAAGTATGATAATCAAGGAAAGTTTTTTGATCTGGTATTGGATTCCATGAGCTCGCACTGGAGCCAATTTTTTTTCAAAACTTTCATTCACAGAAATTTCAAAAACCCAATCCCCCCCCCCCCCTTTCTCATTCCGTAATTTTGGGAAGTTTCATTATCATTCGGAAAATAAGCAGTTATCTAATAAAAAAATAAAAAACTTACCCTTAGTCACATATCCTTACAGTTATTCTAGGAAACAAAATATCTTTGGTTTAACAACCTATGGAAATTTCCGGCATACAGCACAAAAAATTCAGTCAATTCCCATATTAGAGTTCTTCAATACCTATCAACCACATATCCAAAAGTAATCACATGAAGATAAACAATAACACCCGTATCATCAATATCATTGAAAAAATAAAACAAACAACAATAAGAAGTAGTGTGATGAACCCGGTTAGAAAAACAATTGGTTTAACTATAAATTTGAATGAAGAAGCTGAAGTTTGGTCACATAGTTTGATTGGAAAGCTAATGACTGAGGATGAAATAGAGTCTTCTGAGGTGAAGGAGGAACTGAGTTTACTATGGAAGAAGTATGAGTGGTTGGTAAGCATCTTTATATCATTAAGTTTACTTCTCAAAAAGACGTAAAAGAGGTTATCAAAAAATCACCTTGGGTTGTTAAAAAATATCTTTTTACAATCCAAGAATACACAACTGAGAAAGCATACAACGAATTCAAGTTTGAAAATAAGAATGAATATGCAGTTTAAGGGTCACCATGTAGCTGTTGTGAATGAAGCTATAGAGGATTCAGGAATGAAGATTTCTACATACCCCAAAAACTGCAGGCCAAGATATGGAAATATGATAACAACACGTATTGAGATGGACTTAACTAAGACGATGAAGAAAGGTGAATGGTGGAATACAAAATAAGGAACTGGCATGGATTAGGTATCACTGGTTGAGACAACCACATATCTTATGTGATAAATGCTATATAATTGAGCATGATGATGAACAATGTGAATAAATTTCCAAGATCCTGGAACTCATAACTATGACCAGTGAATAATATGAGGAACACTTAAAATCTCAAAATGATGTTGATAATTAAGTAAATGATGAGGAACAACTGCCTTGAAATAATGTTAATATTCAAGTTGAAATCATGGTTGTTTCTGAAAGGGATGTACCAGAAAGTAGGAATACAAAAGAGCAAGAAACCAGCAATTTCCAAATAGAGGAAATGAAACATCCCTAAAAGGACCCTTTATAATTGCTCATGGCATGGAACTCTCCTACAATGATAAAAAAGAATATTGAATATACTGCTAATACTTTCTTCATGGATGGTGATCAAATGGAAGATGGTGAGGATTTTACTGCTAGAACAAACAATGTGTCCATGGAGTCTAATCAAGAGAACCATGCTGCTGAGGTAATATTACACTCTTTTAAACTTCATTCTTTTGTATTTTATTATCTAAAAATTGTGCACTCTAGAGTTTATAATCTTTTTTATTTTGTTTTTATTACTCATATTACTGGCATAAACAACATGAGGGTTTTATCTTGGAACTGTCAAGGTTTTGCTAGCAAAGTTACTAGGGATCATCTCAAGAACTTGATATTCATATATGACCCGGATATAGTGTTTTTATCTGAAGCCAAAATAGGAATGGAAAAAATGAGAAAAATGATAAAACCCTTTAGGTTTCCAAATAATAGGTTAATTCCTTTTATAGGCTTAGCAGGTGGACTAATACTCTTGTGGAAAGATGGTTTCCATTTTCAAGTTGTAAATGCAGATTTTTGGATTCTAAATTGTTTAGTGCAGGATGATCCTTCCAAGCCAGAATGGCTTCTTACATGTATGTATAGTTATTCATATAATTCTCATAAAGATAAGCAATGGTCCTATATTCATAATTTGGGTCAGAATGTCAGAAATCCATGGGTGTTTATTAGTGATTTAAACTTGGTGTTCAGTGATGAAGATAGGATTTCTACTTCACTTACTTCACTTACTTCTTTTATTTCTTCTTCTTTAAGAGATTCTTTTTTTGTCAATATTATTTATGAGGATGGATTGGAAGACATGGGCTATCTTGGTATATCTTTTACCTGGTCAAGTAATGTTCAGGGTACAAGGGTTAGAAAGTCAAGACTAGACAGAGCTTTTATAAATGAGGAATGGGTATTCACTTCTCTGATGCTAAAATAATTCATCTAACGTAGTTAGGCTCAAATCATTGTCCAGTTCTATTGGATACTACTACTGTAGAAGGTGACAAAAAAAGGAATTGGAAATATTTCCAATGTTATGAAAAAGATGCATCTCAAAAAGATGAAGTGATAGCTGCCAGAGGAAACTTTTTTGAAGGTTCTTCCGCATATAAGTTGCATATGAAACTGTTTACCACTAGGAGATACATATCATAATGGAATAAAGAGAAATTTGGGAATATCAATCACAATATTTCTCAACTTCATCAACAACTAGATTTCATCCAACAACAAGTTCAAGGTGACAATGCGACTAATGAGGTTATTCAAGTTGAGCAACAGATTGAAAAATGATATCAAATTCAGAGTGATTTCTGGGGACAAAAATTAAGAGATCAATATTACAGGGAAATGGATAGAAATACTAAATATTTCTATACTAATGTAAATAGAAGGAAAAATAAGAACAACGTTACAGATCTTAAAGACATCAATGGGGTATGTGCTCTTCAAGGCAAGACTTGGAGAATCTCTTAATTTCTCATTATAGTTCTCTTCATACTTCTATTAATCCCATCATAAATGAAGATATTATGCAGTGTATCCCTGAAGTCATCACAACTGAAGACAATGCTTCTCTTATGAAGATACCAGATGCACCTAAAATTTATAAGGCTTTGAAGGACATGAAGCCTTGGAAATCACCAGGTCCATATGGCTTTCCCCTAGGCTTTTTCCAGTCCCATTGGGACATAGTTGGTCCTAATGTGGGGCATATGGTTAAGCAATTCTTTCAGTCTGGCTTCATCCTTAAGAGTCTTAATGTAACAAACATCACTTTGATTCCAAAGACCAAGAACAAGCAATTTTCTTCTAACTTAAGACCAATTGCGCTTTGTAATACTTCTTACAAGATCATATCTAAGATTTTATCTTCTAGAATTAACTATATTATGGAGAAGATTATTTAACCCCTACAAGCAGCTTATGTACATGGGAGATAAATTTCAGACAACATACAATTGGCACAAGAAATAATGCACACCATGAAGAATAATAATTAAAAAAAAACTACCTTGCCTTACAGCTTGACATGTCAAAAAGGCTTTTGACAGATTGGAATGAACATTCTTGATGGATGTTATGGAAAATATTGGTTTCTGCAAGGAATAGTGTAATTTGATCTTACAATGCATTAGTACAACAAGAATCTCTATCATTTTAAATGGTCATCCATGTGAGTCTTATCAACCTACTAGAGGAATAAGGCAAGGTGATCCCTTATCACCTTATCTTTTTATCATTTCCATGGAAGCTTTTTCTGGAAAACTTCTTGTTGCTAAGCAGGAAGATAAGATTAAGGGGATTAAAATTGCTTCAGGTGCACCTTCTATGTCTCATCTATTTTTTGTTGATGATTGCTTATTATTCAGTACTGCTGATTTGAATAATGTGAACAATCTGCTCAAGATTATTGATGACTTTGGAACTGCTTCTAGATAATTGGTTAACTTCAACAAGTCTAATGTTCATTTCAGTACCTTAGTTCCACATATATTTTGTAAAGTCTTGTCAAGAAAATTAAAATTACCAAGGATGAATCCTAATGAAAGATATCTTGGTATTCCCCTTATCATTGACAACTGCAAGAAATAATGTTTCTTTACTCTGTTAGATAAAATTCAAGGAAAGTTATCTATATGGAGAGGCAAAACATTGTCTCAATGTGGTAAGTCTCAATTGATAAAGAGTGTTACAAACACTATTCTAGCTTATTCTATATATTGTCTACAAATCCATGTAGACATTGTCAATAAGATAAATGCCTTACGAAGAGATTTTTGGTGGGGTTTTGATGATAAAAAGGGAACTTACCTTACTTCATGGGAGAAGATTGCCAGACATAAGGATGTGGGTGGACAAGGCTTCAGAGATTTGAAGATTTTAAATCAAGTTCTTCTTATCAGAGCTGCCTGGAGAATTTGCTCACAATCTGATAAAATGTGGGTTCAAGCCATGCAGGCAAAATACTTCTTAAATACCAGTATGCTTCATGCTAGCAAGAAGACTAATTGTTCTTGGGCTTGGAAGGGATTACAAAGGAATATGGAGTTTATTAGAAAGAATAGTTGTTGGAAGGTTGGCAAGGGTACCCAAATTAGAATCTGGCTTGATAACTAGATTTTGGGTTTGAATAATCCTCCTGAACCATGGCAGGGGGTGAATAATAGTGAAGACTATGTATGGGTAAAAGAACTCATGGTGCAGAATGGAAGAGTTTGGAACGTGCAACTTATTCAATATTTGTTTGAACCTAATGTTTCTAAGTTAATTCTTAAAATGAGTGCAGAGGATAAACTAATATGAAAGCTCACTATGCATGGCGGTTTTTTCTTAAATCTACATATAATAAAATCTATCAAGAAAGTCTAGGAAAATTTGCCATTGTCCACTAATATAAAAGGCATAAATGTTACCTGGAAGGAGCTATGGGGCATTGATATATGGCCAAGAATAAAGCATTTTTGGTGGATATGCTTATTGGGTATCCTCCCTACCAAGGATAGACTTTCCAGTTATAATGGATATATTGATCAAATATGTTCTTTCTGCAATAGTCAACATGAAAGTATTTTGTATCTTTTTTTCTTCCGTCAGTTCTCAAGGGTGGTCTGGATAGAGGTACCTGGTGTTAGTTATTTTACAACTGGTAATAATGTATCAGTTGCTGCGATTTTTGAGAGCTGGGTTCAAATGGATAAACAACATCATTCTAGGGATAATTGGTTGATCCTGGCAATAATTAGATGGAAAATTTGGTTAGTAAGATATGATTTAGTCTTTAATCACTCAAATAAGATCCAGGAGATACAACAAGGAAGACTATAACCTTTGCAAGTTATATAAGCAACATTAATAATTTAGGGACTCATGGCAGTACTACCATTCAGAGATCTTTACAATCTCTGGAATGTTGGAAACCACCTTTATAACCTTATTATAAAATGAATTGTGTTGCATATTTTGATATAAATACAGGTCTAACATGGATTGCTTTGGTATTACGTGATTTTGCAGGGATGTGTTGGGGTTGTCTTGCGAGGCACGATGCGGGAATAAGAGATGCAGAGGAGGCATAATGTCTTGCGTTTTCTGAAGCAGTCAAATGGAGAGCTGAGCTACAAATCACACATATTGTATTTGAGACTGATTTTAAAGGCATTGCTGAATATATTAACAAGAATACTCTCATGATAGCCTGGGAGACTGAAAACATATTGCTAGACGCTATTGATAGTCTAAGTAGTGTTCAGTTTTTGAGTGTTAATTTTGTTCCAAGAACATGCAATAAAGCTGCAGATATTTTTGCAAAGTTTAGTAGGAAGTTTAAAATTTCAAGTTTCTGGATGGATACACCACCAGACATTATTGAAAGTCAATTTTTGTTCAATTTGATCTCTTCTGTTTAATAAACAACTTTCTTTGCATCAATAAAAACAAACAAACTAGTATTCAAGCTTAAACTAGTTTTTTACCCAGTACATATTGGTATGTACTATAGGATCATACACATTAATATGTACTGACGGATCATACACTTTTTCCTATAGTACATATCAATATGTACTCTTGAATCATACATATCAATATGTATTATGGGATCACACATTTTTTCCTTCAGTACATATCAATATGTAATGTTGGATCATGCATATCAATATGTACTATTCTTGGTGACTAACAAATATCTTCTTCTTCTTCTTTTTCTTCACTGGATCTATAACACTGTTTTTCATATTTTGGCAGACTTAGATATAGATTTCTTCCCCAACTTATCAAATAGCAACATTTAGATTATTTATTGTGTTTTTGATGATTTTATATAAATTTTTTTCATTATGGATCTAGGTTTTGATAATTTTGTATGATCTAACTGGATGATATCATCATCATCGAATGGTGATTTAATTGTTTGTTTGTACGGGTGATTAGGCAGATAAAGAAAGAAACTAGTTTTGTTTGTTTGTGTCGGTGATTATTTGTTTGCATTGCGAAAAAACATGTTTTTCTGATTCACACATTTTGGGTGATGGATATGTTGGTTATTTCCAAATTTTAAACTTGTTTTGGACCTCCCATTAAAAGTTTTTTTCCACTAGAGTTTTGGTCCAACCAGCAACAACTCTTTCAATACTGATTTTTTGGTCATGATAATATATATAAAAAAAGAAAAAACTATATGAAGATAAACGAATCCAGACCACTAGATCATCAAAATGTACCCCAACTACGCTTGACATCAGCCCATAGCAGTAGTCTTTTTGTTGGGTAAAAAAGTTTAATTTGTATTCACTAAGAAAAAAGATGATTACATCCCATTTATGTTTTAGCACCTACCAACTATAGATACAACCATAATACACTCTTTAACTACTTAACTATTTCAAAACAACTTTGCAGTGAATTAAAAGACACCTAAACATGTAAAACCTAAACCATTCGGCTTTCGTGACTCCATATACAAGGTTTATTCTCCTATATCAACAAAACAAAGACTAAAGAACACAGTGCTTTGTAAGTGTAAAACTTTTAACATTCCATGCTGGTGATAACTTGGCAAAGAAGTAATAGTAGCATATACAAGAACTGAAATTGTAAAAAAGAATACATTGCCACACAGCAAAAGTGTAAGTTCTAATTCCTAACTCGTAGTGTAAGTCCTACAAGTATTCATTCCCCAAAGTACCGAATCAGGACTAAAGCTTACTTCTCCATTCTTCTGGCATACTCAGAAAACATTGCATTAGCACAAGAATCCGAACTCTCGTCCATCTCCTTCAGTGATGTTGGTTCAGGAATCCAGCAGAGGGATTGATAGAACTTAATCGTTGCCTCTGTTTATAGATATTCGTACGTAAAATCCTGACTGTCAAAACAAAATGTAGGAAACCTTCTGGTCAAAAGAATTATCTTCATAGTCAAGTACAAATCCATTTGATCTTGATTCATTTCGTACATATATATGGGCTAGTATGATTTATGGTTTAATATGAAAAAATGATGAGAGTCGGTAAAACTACTAACTGTTGTTGATTGTTGAAATAATTCTTTAAGTTACGCAATATTTCCTTCTATAAGAAAATCCTTGTATACCAGAATAAAGTCAGAAGTTAGGGAAAATTGCTGTCTAGAATAATATTAGAAGTGAATGTAATCTAGCTATGATAGGAAAGATATTTCCTATATGAGTCGGTTGCTAACAGTTGAGAGTTGGAGATAGAAAAGTCTTGTAACCTCTGAGTTAATCAAAGAAAACCAAGTTACAGTTTCATATTTTCTCTTCTAATATTTTCATACAGTGAATATTCCAACATATTGGTATCAGAGCAACATTACTGTATGAGTAAATTAGAGGAAAACTCTTGTTTTCTTCCATCTTGACCTTAGCTATTACACGCTTTCTTCGGTCAAGCACCTTACAGCCGAGATCTTCAAAGTGGACAACATATCCATGTTCCAACAATTGCCCAACGCTCAACAAGTTCTGCGCTAGGTCAGGTACGAGCAAAACATCCCTAATATCTCTTCTTCCCTTCTTTGTCTGTATGGAAATTGTTCCATTTCCTTCTGCATCAACAACAACACCGTTTCCCATCTTTACTTTGGAATTACAAGATGTATTCACGTCTCTAAAGATGGTTTCGTTGATGGTCATGTGATTGCTGCAGGCGCTATCAACATACCAGACTTCGACCTCCTTCTGTTCTTTGGCTACTTGACATGTATAGAACATGTATTCATTGCTTTCTTTCTCTTCTACAAAATTTGCTTGCTGATTTTCTTCTGAGTTACAGTCTTTCTTGAAATGACCGAACCCTTTGCACTTGTAGCATTGTGGTTTACTTTTAAAATAACAATTTCTTTCGTCGTGACCTGCCTTCTGACAGATTCCACATATTTGAGAGGTAGAAGCTTCGGTATTTCTTCTGGAAAAATTGCTTGTAACCCTTCCACGGCCTCTTGCAGCAAAACGTCCTCTCCCTTTCATGGTTCCTCTACCACAGAACGATTCTTGAGATGAATTATTTCTCGATCCAAAATTGAGTTTGGATTGAAAAGCACTCTCAATTGTTTTTTATGTACAAAGATTCTGTCTCTGCTCAAACGCCTTAATAGTACCCATCAATTCTTCAACTTCCAACGATTCAAGATCTTTGGTTTGCTCTATGACAGAAACAATAGAGTCATACCTTTCTGGCAGACTGACAGGAATTTTCTCCATAATTCTTTGAGTAGAAATTGTTTCTCCATACGTCTTCATCTGATTTATCACATCCATAACTCCGTTGAAATAATCTTTCAGAAGATCAGAATCCTTCATCTTCAAGTTCTCAAACTCCCTTCGTAGAGACTGGAGTTTTATTGTTTTTACTTGAGAACTTCCTCTGTATTCTTTTTCAAGAATATCCCACGCCTCCTTTGATTTAGTGGCGTTGATAATTCTTGGAAAAATTGTTTTCGTAACTCCCTCTTGAATCAGAAGAAGAGCTTTAGCATCTTTCTTGATATTTACGTTTATCTCCTTCTTCTCACCGTTTGATAGAGTTTCTGGATCTTCTGGATCATGAAACCGTCTTCTACAAACTCCAAGAGATCTTATGAGATGAACAATGTTCTCATTCTCACACACCATAAATCGTAATTTTTTCCATCGAATTCTGGTATATAACTTTGATGATCTTTTCCCATTCTCTTTAGGCTCTGATACCAAAGAAACATGGTATATAACTTTTTTGGAACATGGATATGCTGTCCACTTTGAAGATATCGGTTGTAAGGTGCTTGACCAAAGAAAGCGTGTAGTAGCTAAGGTCAAGATGGAAGAAAACAAGAGTTTTCCTCTAATTTTCTCATACAGTAATGTTGCTCTAAAAGCCGAAGTTGTGTCTGACTCTTGGATATGGCATAGAAGGCTTGGAAACTTGAATTTTCAAAGTCTAAAGAACCTTCAGCAAAAGAATATGGTGCATGGACTTCCGAAAATACAGGAGTTGAAGGAAGTTTATGAAGGATGTGCTCTCGGAAAACATCACAGAGACGTGTTTCCAAAAGAGAAGTCGTGGAGAGCTAAAGCACCTTTGGAGCTAGTTCATACAGATGTGTGTGGACCGATGCCATCACCATCTCAGGGAGGCAACAGGTATTTTCTCACTTTCATTGATGACTATAGCAGAATGACGTGGGTGTACTTCATGAGAAAGAAGTCGGATGTATTCTCTATCTTCAAAAAATTTTAGATGTATGTTGAAAGACAAAGCGTGCACTTGATCAAAGTATTGCGAAGTGATAGAGGTGGAGAGTACAATTCTAACGAGTTCAATAAATTCTATGAAGACATTGGTTTGGATAGACAGTTGACTGTAGGCTATACTCCACAGCAGAATGGAGTTGGAGAGGAAGAAAAGAACTATAGAAGAGATGTCAAAGTCGATGCTTCATGAGAAAGGCTTTCCTATGTTGTTCTGGGCGGAATCTGTGGCTACAACAATTTATTTGCTGAATCGATGTCCAACCAAAGACGTGCAAGACATGACTCCAGTGGAGTGGAAAGAATCCCTCTGTGAATCATCTACGGGTATTTGGATGCATCTGTTATGCTCATGTACCGAATCAAATAAGAAGAAAGCTTGATCAAACAAGCGAGAAGTGCATATTTATGGGGTACAATACGCAATCAAAAGGTTACAGACTCTTTAATCTTAAGAAGAGAGAGCTTGTGATTAGTTGCGATGTAATCTTTGATGAAAAATCAACTTGGGATTGGAAGCAAAAGAAAACCCAGGTTCCGGCTTCTGTAGAAAAATCTCCTGTATACTTGGCAGAATCGTCTGATGAAGAAGACGAGGACTCACGTGAATTACCCAGCCCACAGCCAAGTCCAACGTCAACAAACCAGCAAAACTCACCTGAATCCAGTCACCGTGAGGAATCCAGGTCTGCCTCAAACTCTGCACATGTAAGTCCACAGCATATTCAGCTTCAACTTCTCATCCCTCTTCACCGGATTCAACTCCACTAAGAATGAGGAGTCTCACAGATGTATACGCAAGTTGTAACTTGTGTTTCGTCGAGCCGAGCAACTTTGATGAAGCAATACAGTATGAAGAGTGGAATAAATCTATGGAAGAATAAATCAAGGTAATCTTGCAGAACGAGACATGGGAGCTCGTCGAGAAACCAGAAGAGAAGGACGTCATTGGGGTGAAGTGGATTTACAAAGCAAAGCTTAACCCTGATGGATCCATTCTCAAGAAGAAAGCTAGGTTGGTGGCAAAGGGGTATTCACAACAACCCGAAATCGATTTCGAAGAAAGCTTCGTTCATGTAGCAAGAAATGATATGATTTGTGTGCTTATAGTTGATGTCCTCTAGCAGCACAAAGGGGTTGGTTGTTGCATCAACTTGATGTGAAATCTGCGTTTCTGAACTGAACCCTAAAAGAAGAGGTTATGTAAAAAACCTCAAGGGTTTGTGATTTCTGGAGATGAAGATAAAGTATACAGGTTGAAGAAGGCACTGTACAGGCTCAAACAAGCTCCGCGTACGTGGTACAGTGAGATTGACGGCTACTTCAAAACCCAAGGGTTCGAGAGAAGCAAGAATGAGCCGACAATGTATGTGAAGAAACAAGGTATGTCAGGAATTCTTATTATCTCTCTATATGTGGATGATATGGTGATCACAGGGAATGATGAAAGAATGATTTCTGAATTCAAAACCGAGATGAAGACTCGGTATGAGATGAGTGACCTAGGGTTACTACATCACTTCTTAGGCATTGAAATTTATCAAGAAGAGGGGGGGAGTACTTATTTGCTAAAAGAAGTAGGCAAAATCTCTTCTTGAAAAATTCAGAATGCAAGAGTGCAATCCTGTATGCACTCCTCTATTGGTGAAAGAAAAATTGGGCAAAGAAGATGGAAGCAAGGGAGTAGATGCATCTCTTTACAGAAGTTTGGTAGGAAGTCTTCTCTACCTAACAACCACCAGGCCGGACATCATGTGTGCCACAAGCTTGCTGTCACGGCATGCATAAGCCAAGCCAAACACACTTCGGAGTTGCAAAACGTGTGTTAAGATACATCAAAGGTAGTTTGATTTTGGTATTTGGTATGAAAAGAATACAGGAGTAGAAAGAGAAAAACTGCTTGGTTTCTGTGATAATGAATGGGCCGGGTGCGTTGATGACAAGAAGAGCACTTCGGGCTATGCATTTACTATTGGCTCAGGTGTAGTTGCGTGGGCGTCTAAAAAGCAAGAAATGGCAGCACAATCTTCTGCCGAGGCGGAGTATGTTGCAGCCGCGCTAGCAACTTCACAGGCAATATGGTTGAAGCGAATCTTAAAATATGTTGGTGAAAAACAAGTAGAAGCTATTCCAATCTTCTGTGATAACAAGTCAGCCATTGCCATGACAAAGAATCCTGTCCATCACAGTCGTACAAGACACATTGCTATCAAACATCACTTTATAAGGGATGTCGTGGAGAAAGGAAAGATTGAGGTGAAGTATTGTAACACGAATGATCAAGTGGCGGACATCTTCACGAAGGCACTTCCGAAAGACAAGCATCATTACTTCAGGGACTTGATGAAAGTCACTGTAAGGAATTAAGGGGGAGTGTTGAAATAATTCCCTAAGTTACGTAATATTTCCTTCTATAAGAAAATCTCTGTATACCAGAATAAAGGCAGAAGTTAGGGAAAATAGTTGTCTAAAATAATATTAGAAGTGAATGTAATCTAGCTATGATAGGAAAGATATTTCCTATATGAGTCGATTGCCAACAATTGAGTTGGAGATAGAAAAATCCTGTAACCTCTGAGTTAATCAAAGAAAACCAAGTTACAGTTTCATATTTTCTCTTCTAATATTTTCATACAGTGGATATTCCAACATTGATATCAACGATATGTTCTTTGTTGACTTTATGATTGGGATATATTCATTTTTGAAAAGGACACAGATATTCATGATGCTAAAAATATAAAAGAACAACGGTTAGTGAGTTGATTCTCTTACCTCTGACTGTCGTCCGAACACTCTAATAGTACAGGGGAACACAGGGGATAGTTTGCAGGGATTAAGAACCACATCGGTAGAGCATGAAACTGGTACAAGAACATCATATAACATCTAAGAATATCAAGTTTATCATGATTAACTAAAGTGAGAAAGGTGGCATTGTTCACCTTTTCAGTACTTGAACTGCGAGATACTGGGCTGAATGTACAGTTGAGAATCACTCCAACATCTTCACCTGCATCTGAGACCAGAGTGGTACTCCCGTCACTAATACTCGGTTTTGTATTCATCAGCACATGGTTTATCTCTCCGATTTCTTCCAGAAGGGCACGATTCACCTGCAATCAAGTACCCGCCGACCATTGTAACTATTTTGCCATGAATGGTGCAGATAACACAATTTCGAGTAACATACCTCAAGTCTGGATTTCTCAATTCCAGATGTTGCAGCTGATTTTTGTTCTTCAGATAACTCAAAACCAATTGCTTTCTTACAACCATCATTTTCATTATAATTAAGTGGCAAAGCATCTAAAGAGCTTTCAACTGAATAGCATTACTTCAGTTTGACATGACACCTTGTGGTAGCGCTAAGTTTTCATGAAAAAAAGGTCTAGCTCCTCCTTCACCAGGGTGTGCTCCTGCGAATACATCAGTGATACTGACTACTGAACGAATGTCATTGACCGCCGCACTTAATGCTTTAGGTGATGATGTCTTTACCTGAAGAAATATCACAGTGCTACAATTTACTGAAATATTTACTCAGAAAGACACAATTAAAATGAAAGGTCAACTAACCGCTTTAATTAATCGTTCTATATGTGTTATTTTTGAAACTGACTTCTCAGGATTGTTCTGGTTGCTGTCATGCTGTTTCAGTTGAGGAATTTGCAACTGCGACAACAGGTCACGAGGTAACTGAACAGCTTCCATGACATTCGGCAACTTCAGACATCTAACAAGTTGTTTCTCCCAACGAATTACATCATCCATAGACTGAAAATGACCTCGTGATATTTGCAAGAAAGATCGTGCGTTTTCCAAATCTGTTTTATAATTTTGGAGATACTCAATCTCGTCAGGCTTCAGCTGTAAAATAGAATCAATTCGTCATGCAACGAAAAACGATACCCGATGAAAAGAAAAAGAAGGAATAGAACCAAACAAGATTATAAGTTACATGAGAGGGAAGATTTTCTGAAGAAATAGGTAGCTGCGGGATTCTGCGACCCAACCGACTAAGCATTTCGTCCAACGGGGTAAGGTACGCTTCTTTCATGAAATTAATCTGCAATTCAGAGTTTTATTGTCAAAAAACAGAATATAGTTAGCTGAAACAACAAAAACAATGTAGTGGTTCATTCTGGTTTCCAGAAGTCCTTAATCATACAAGGAATAGTGCAAGAACGAAATATGAAATTGAGTGGAATTCCTTATTTGTTATCTCACTCTGCTCACCTACGCTTGTACCTCTAGAACTCAAAGTATCTACTGATGCTACCCAAGCAAAGAAGAAACAAAAGAAAAGTAAACACAGCAAGTGGGATGACAAAAAACATAGAAAGAGTAGTTAAAGTGGTTTCATGGGAATGGTACTGTCCTTATTGCAACCTATGCTTAGTTGGTAAGAAGTTATACAATCAAGGAATCAATACTATAAGTTTATAACTAACAGAACTGAAAGATGTCCAGATTAAGCATGTTAACTCTTTAAACAGTTAATCCAAACTAAGATATACACAGAATATATTAAAAGTTTTCTTAAGTAGAGTCAAACAATTACCAAAACTCGACTAAAAGACAAATACATTCTTATTTCAGTAGTTAATCATCAATTATAGCATTGAACTGTTTATTATTAAAAGAAAATCTACCAAATCTAACTTGGGAGTTCAACACTTGTGAATTTCTAAAAGCGTTCTTGAAGTTGAAACTCAAGTCCAGCAGGATAGTTTAGCAGAGAAGAAATAGTTAGACACATTAAAGGATTGAGAAACATATTGTCAAGTACACAATAAGAAAATCAACAAACAACCAAACCGGTGGGTTCCAAGAAAACCTAATTATCATTGTACAATTATCCCGACTTTCTACATATCTGGTTAGAAATTCCACTACAAATAAGCAGTATAAATATTTGTTTGAAAGATATCAAAGAGGAACAGAAAAGAAATGGGAATATTTCCATCCTTTGGTAGGGAAGACAGAACAACATTCTGCTGATATTCGGGTTTACCTGGTAAGTCAGATGAAGCCAAAGGTGTACAAGAAGAAAGTGTATAAGAAGGTAAGTTTGTAGATTGCAAAGGTGTTCCGGCTTTCATAAAAGATGTTAGCATACTTTTCTGGTCTATCAGAGAATTGTTCTGGTCGCTGTCATGATGCTTCTGATAATTTTAAAAAATAGAGAAGCATGAGAAGATATTATTTCAGATATTGTGTTTTCAGTTTCTAATACAAATACACATGAGTAGTATTTATACCAAGACTTGTAGACATATAGACTTGGTCAAGTAAACAGAACTTGACCACACTTTGACTTAGTCTATAACACATACCTAACACACCCCCTCAAACTGATAAAGTGATACAAAAAAAGAATACACTTGATCAGGTTGATAAATCCAATAGAACTACCAGTAGAGATAGTAGCTGAACCATCTGTGAGTACAAAAGTTAGAAACAACAGAAAGGTAACAGGAGTCTAAAAAAGGGAACTCTAGCCTTGGTCAAAAGTTGATGCAGCATCAATATGAATGAGCCTGAAAACCACATAAATTCACCGGAAGCAGCACATGTAGTAGTACATGAAAACAGCACCAGAAGCATGAAGCATGAAGTAGTCTTGGCAGGAGCAGAAATAAACTAATCTGCAGTAGTACGCAGCAATGATGCCAGAAACTGAAGCACAGTAAAACTGTAATTGCAGAAGAACTCCAGCTAAGGACATGAATGAATTGCACCAGATGTTTTTGAAGTAGCATAACAATGAGAGAACTATGTGTAACAGTTGCAGGACAAGCACTAGTGACAGAAGTAATTGGTGAAGTAGAAGCAACAAGAATAACATAAGAAAATAGTAGGTGTTGGTATTTGTTTTGGTGTTCTCTGTTGGTTAAGAGACTCAAAAATGTTGTTGGTGTTCTCTGTTGGTTAAGAGACTCAAAAATGTTATTGGTGTTCTCTGTTGGTTAAAAGAATCAAACTGATATTTAGAAACTGGTGTTTGGAAGACTAGATCTGTAAAGGTATTGAACTTAGTATTGAGAAATTGATGTTTGAAACTGGTTATGGAAATGTTTTTAGGACCAGTTAGATATTGAAAAATTATTACTCCATATGTTAAACACACAGAAAAGAAGTAACAATGAGCAAATGGGAAAAAGTTTTAAGAAGTTATTACCCATATGAATGTTGATATTACCAAAAATTGTTGTTGTTGAAGTTGTTGTTGATATGTTGTTGTTGAAGTTGTTGCTTCTATTGTTGATCAATTGATCCATGAATATGCAGAAAATCTGTCAGAATAGCATTATCACTAGTAATATGGCTTGTTGCACCAGAATCTGGTATCCAAACAGGACCATCAAGACCAAAGTTCCATTCACAAGAATTAGGATTAGGCATAGTAACATTGTTGGTAGATTCAACAATTTGATTAGGGGAACTAGAAATGCCTGGATTCAGCTCCAAACCTCTTCTTATTGTGTGTATTTGACTCGTCAATTGAGATTTCCTGTCAAAGAATTGCTGAGTAAAGATGCGAGAAATATGATTCCACTTCTCTCTGGCAGTAGATTTGCCTAGTAACTCAACAACTGGAGATGAAATAACTGTTGCGTTTATACAAGATCCAACAAAATAATATGTAGCTCTCCATTCTAAGAACAAAATATTCAAAACTGGTACAACATTCACATTCAAGAACTGAGGTTGATGATCAATACTACCATCAACATAACCAAACAAGTTTGTACTGATCAAGATTGAAGACAATTGATCTTTCCATACAAGAAATTTAGAAGAATCCAGTTTGACTAACACAAAGTTAGAAGTATTTTGAAATGGAAGTGGAAAATGAAAAGTTGGTGGTGGCGTTGGCTGTTGTTGTTGTGGTGGTGGTTGATTTGATGATGGATTTGGTTTGTAAGGAGAACCGAGAGGAGAGAAATCATCTATAGGTGATGGTTGATTGTTGTTGTTGGAGGTAGAAACCTATTTTTGTGCAGCGGAATTCATTGAGTTGTTCATCTTTTTCACCATTAAAGAGTAAGAAAATTTACAGAGATTCAGATCTAAAATTACAGAGATCGGATTTTCAGAAGCTTAAATCTGAATTCAATGAATTGAAAGAGAAAATTACTGAGAGGGAATCCAAGATTGGAGATCTGGAGAAGGAGAAGATTTCTATACTTAAGAGGATTGAAAAGGATGCTGAATAGGTTTTCACACCATTAACGGTGGAAGTGAAGATCCCTGGATCAAAAACCCTAGTTGGCTCTGATACCATGATAATTTTGAGAAATAGAGAAGAATGAAAATGAAGAAGATATTATTTCAGATATTGTGTTTTCAGTTTCTAATACAAATACACATGAGTAATATTTATACCAAGACCTGTAGACATATAGACTTGGTCAAGTAAACAGAACTTGACCACACTTTGACTTAGTCTATAACACATACCTAACATCTTCAGTTGAGGAATTTGCAACAATGATGACTGGTCACCAGGTAATTGAAAAGCTTCCATGAGATTCGGCATATTCATAAATCCAACAAGTCGTTTCTCCTAACGAATCACGTCATCCATAGAGTACAGGCAGTGACTTTGTGATCTTTGCGACGAAGATCGTTCTTTTTCCAAGCTTGTTTACATACTTACACATAAACTCAATTTCTTCAGGGTAAAATAGATTCAATTCGTCATGTAATGAAAAAGGATACTCGATAAAAAGAAAATGAAGAGAGGAATATAACCAAACAAGATTAAAAGGTACATACACGAGATGGAAAAATCTCTGAAGAAATAGGTAGCTGCTGAATTCTGGAACCCAACCAACAAAGCATATTGTCCAACCAAGGAATGTACACTTCTATCATGAAGTCAATCTACAATCGAGAGTTTTGATGTCAAAAATCAGATTATAGTTGCGAAACAAGAAAAAACAATGTAGTGGTTCATTCTGGTTTCCAAAAGTCCTTAATAATGACAAAGGATAAATTAAGAAGAAGGGGTATGGATGTCCCTAGCTTATGTTGCTTTTTTGGTGAAGAGGATGAACATAGCTCGCATCTATTTTATGATTGTTGGAGGACCCGCAGAATTTGGGATTACTTTGGGGAAGGATTGAGTAGTCGTTGGACTTATAACTCGAGTGTCACCACGAATGTTAAATCTTGGAGCGTTAATTGGGGAGACGAAAGACTTAACCAAATATGGAACAACATACCGGTCGCAATATGGTGGTGCATATGGAAAGAGCGAAATGCAAGAGTTTTTGAAAATAAAATGAAAAGTTTGGTAACTCTCGTTAGAAACGTAAAAATTCAAGCGTATTTTTGGGAGGAATCAAACACAAGGATGTTAGGCCTAACGACAAATATGGTGATCGCCCTATGGGATTCCTTATTTCGCTTCTCTTGATTTTATTTTTACATTTCAACACCAACTGTAACGGTTTATAGTTGTTTCTGTTTACTTTTATATTCATTGGGTTGAGGTACCCCTTCTTTTTTCAATGAGTTTCTTCTTTTCCAATAAAAAAAAGTCCTTAATCATACAAGGAATATTGCAAGAACGAATATGAAGTTGAGTAGAATACCCTTTTTATCATCTCACTTGGCTCACCCATGTTTGTACCTCTCAAACTCATTGTTTCTACTGACGCTACCCAGGCAAAGAAGAAACAAAAGAAAAGCATAAAAAAAGTAAGTTGGATTGAAGGAGACATTAAGCATGTTAACTCTTTCAAAGATTAATCAGAAACAAAGATATACAAAGAAGACATTAAAAGCTTTCTTACGTAAAGTCAAAAACAATTATCAAGACTTCAATTAAAAGACTCTTACTAAAAGAAATTCCACCAATTCGAATAGTTAAAGATCAAGAAACATGTTCCCAATAAGAAAATCTAACAAAGAACCACAACTATATACCTAATTATCATTATCATTATCATACAACGATTTGACATTATACTATGTTTCTGGTTAAAAATTCTACAACAAAAAATAAGAAACAAAGCATAAGCATATACTCACATTTTGTTATTTGATCCCACGAGAGTTTTTGATTGATTTTTGTTGCATTAACCAAAAGAAAACATATAAATTTCACCAAGCCAGTTTCTTTATACCCAAATAAGAATTTAGGATCTTGAGAGGATTCCTCCGCTCTAACAAGTTTCGGAATTTGGAATCGGTTTTATAGATCGTCGAAATAAAAGTGTTCAACCGATCTAAGGTATTCATAGTTGTTGCTGAAGAGGAAATGAGTATCGGCGCTGGCGGAGAGGAGAGTAGAGTAGAGTGAAGTTAGGCTTCTTTTCCCGCTCTTCTTTCAATTCGTTGTTGTTATCACCAAAACGGATATTTCCACCCTAAAAGTTTATCTTCTCTCTGAATAAATTATTTTTGACTAATTGGACTGAATCTTACCCTATTTCAAACATAAAAACAACAAATAAAAAGTGGGTTTGTATAATCTTACCTCATATAGAATATGCCACTTAATCTATTTTATTAGTCAGGGGTTTGAAATTCTTGTTCTTCGTTTGCTTAATTATATAAGTAATATTAAACGATTGGAAGATGTTGTTGATTATCGTCACTGCAATCTTTATCAATATTCATCTTCTTCCGCATCTTTAATATATATTTTAATCGACGATTATAATTTTTTTCAAATCACCGATTAATCGAAGACGATAAATTTTGATGGGAAAAAATGAAAAAAGGGATAAGAAACTGTTACAGTTTAGAGAAGAGAAGGAGATTAAGTGGTGAGTAATTTAGACTTTCTACATGACTTTGAACCCCCTAACCAGCTACTTAGTCATCATGAATCCTAGAGAAACCTCTCTATCGATTTCAAAAGCCCTTATATGAGGTTTCATCCAAAATAGTAGAAGAGTGAGAGCTTTTACAACAGCAAAAAGATTTATTTATAAAAAGGGATATCCCCCGAAAGGTTTGGTATCCCTTTGGTATCAATCGTGTGTTGTATATTTTCTTAGATAACTGTGGGAATCTTTTATGTTTTTTGTTAGTTGATACAAATTTGATGAGTTTTCTCGTAAAATTGTGAGCATTGGCAGCATAAATGTTGGGGATGCCTATCTTGCAACAATGGTTCCTACTATTTGGCACACTCCGCAGGTTAGTAACTCGGACATTGATCTAAGATAACCATCTGTATATTACATTTGACTAAAAACTCACCTTTCAATCAAGAGGCACAATTTATTTATTTTTGTAGGGAGGCCTCTGCTTGCCTTTTGTTGGGCTATTTTGATCAATTTCTGCAACTTGTAGAGTATAGAAAGCTAGAATTCAACAAAAATGTGGGATTAATTGATGTTGAAAGATACATAGAGAAATTCTAGTAAAAAAGGATTGATTCATGTATCAAGTAACAAGTATTACAGGTTGTTAGTTAATAGTGGTTGTCACGTAAAAAACACAAGTTGCTATTTGATCTATGTCGAGAATCACAACCAATTTTAACTATAATATAATGTTATGAAAATGGAAAAGACATATACCATAAAACCATAAGCATCAAAATCTTTGTTTTTCTAGTCGAGATCAGGTTTAAATTTCTCCTTCACTTTTTCAAGCCACTAACATTTTTACGAACAAAAGTACTTAGTTCCGTGTTCACCAACCATTCGACTCTTCGTTAATACCTCCTCGTACGAACTCAAGTAAAGCTACCTACAACCATTATTTTTTATAATTAGATTTTAATTTGAGTTCATTAAACTAAAACCAAAAACGGAAGTTATTTACTTGGCTAAGATTCGTGCACACCAAAAATGGCTTCTTAATATATATTTTTATGTCCTTAGGTGAGGTCGCAATGTATAGCAGTTCGTGCTCTGTGGCGAAGGAAGGTGAAAATGCCGCCTTCTTGTCGCTCTTTGCTCCCATCACTATAATAGGGACATTAAACCTATAAACAACAACAATAGAAGTCACATCCCTGATTTGAGAAAACAAAATTTTCAAAAACCTAACCCGAATTTTAATTTTGGATTTATAAAAACCCAAATTTATATGTAGTGTTAGAATTAAAAATGGATTTTTTATTTAAAATAAATTTTGTTATTTAATATATCTTAGTGGGATCTAGAGTCACTAGTCCAAATTTGGGGTGGAAAAATAGAGCCATCCATTTTCACTTCTTAGTGAATGAGAAACCTTTGGTTTGTCCCATATTGGGCAAACCAAGGAGGAAGTTTATCCTCTTTACCACAAACGTTCTATATAAGGAAAAAGAACTAGTGGATTGGATATGGACTTAGGAAATGGACTAGTGGGCAAATGCACACATGTGCGGTGCGAAGCACCGCGGGCCGCGGGCTTGCGGAGCTTGCATGTGCTTTTGCGTGAGCCTTGGCGTGTGCCTTGGTTTTGAATTTATAAAATTAAATCAGGTTTAATAAATAAAATCTTTTAATTAAATATCTCGAATTAAATATGTTTAATTAATTGATTTTTGACCGTTTGAAAATTCAACGGTCTTCTTCTTCTTTAAAAGAAAAACAAAATTCAGATTTTTACTTACCCCAGTCGCAGCCACTGACCTGACGACTTTTCCCCTCTTCTTGCTTTGTTTTGCGCACTAGTTTATTTCTTCATTTTCTTCTACTGTTAAGTTCACAACGGGCCAACGAGTCTTGCTAACTGGGTTGGTATCAGGTGGTTTTATCCTGGATTCGATTTTTCATCTCTAAAGGTATAACAACATCTTTCTAAAGGTGTACCTAACAAATATCGAGTTAAGGGAAGTCTGTTGAACATGTGACTCCATCTCTCTGTGCTTGTGTGGTTGTCTGAAGTGTGTTATCTGTTCTAACCCTTAACTCTTTTCAAGTTTTTGTTTGGTTTGCTTACTGTTACAGCAATAGTCTCCAACATTCTTAACTCGATATTTTGCTTAATTTTAAAATTTTACTTCTGTAACAATGGTGAAGACTGATGTTGACAGACCTCAGAAATTTTCTGGAAAGGACTTCAAGAGATGGCAGTCTAAAATGTTATTTTTCCTGAGTTTCCACATGCTAGATGAGATGATTCTGAAGCCGTTTGATGAGTCTCTGAATGAACCTGAAAAATTACAGGACTTAGAAAGTTGGAAAAGAAGTAATTATATGGTCAAAAATCATATCTTAAACTGACTAGAAGATGCTCTATATGATTTTTACAATGCTAAGGATAATTTCAATGCCTATAATCTATGGACTGCACTACAAGATAAATATGAAGCATAAACAACAGGAAGTAAAAAATTCTTGGTTGCACGTTTTCTGGAATATAAAATGATGAATGATAAATCGGTGGTTGATCAGTTTCTGGAGTTGCAAAACATTATTAATGAAATAATTGCTGAAGGAATGGTTATTGACGAAACATTTCAAGTTTCTGCTGTTATTGAAAAATTGCCAAATTCCTGGGCTGAATATAAGAGAAGACTAAGGCATGAAACTGGTGAAATTTTCATGGTAGAATTGGGCAAGAAAATCCAAGTTGAAGAATTGATGTGTTCAAAGGACAAGAATGTTTCTTCTGCAAGAGACATGTCAAACAAAGCTCACGTCATCGAACACAAATTTGCTAATCTAAGTCTGGACCACAACAAGCGCAAGCCTGGCCCGCAAAGAAAAGGTACGTTTCAAAAACCAAAATCTGATATTGGTAAAATTAAGGGAGCATGTTATGTTTGTGGTGTGTCTGGCCATATGGCAATTCATTGTAGAAAACGCAAAGATGCAAATTTTAAGAAATCAAATGTAAATTTAGTTGAAAGTAGTAAAAATGAGTTTTCTGGCACGGTGTCTGAGGTTAACTTAGTTACCAATGTGAGAGACTAGTGGGTAGACTCTGGATCTACCAAACATGTCTGCGGAAGTAAAGACATGCTCACCTCCTATCAGACGGTAGGAGAAGGAGAAAAACTCTATATGGTAATTCATCTACAGCACAGGTTGCAGGAAAAGGAAAAGTTTCGTTGAAACTCTCCTATGGGAAAATCCTCACATTGAATGAAGTTTTACATGTACCATACATCTGCAAGAATCTCGTTTCAAGTGTGTGCTAGATGATAAGGGCTTTAAGATTGTATTTGAGTCTGGGAAAGTGATTATCACTAAGGGAAAGGATTTTATGGGAAAGGGCTATAAGGCTGAAGGCCTATACAAATTATCTGTAACCTCTGTTGAAGTTAATAAAATTGATTCTTCTTATGTTGTTGTCTCATTGAATATCTGGCATGGTAGACTTGGTCATGTAAATTATAAATCAATGAACAAATTGGCAAACTCTGGCTGCATTCCAAAATTAAATTTGGAATATGAACATAAATGTGAAGTTTGTGTAGAATCAAAATATGCAAAGAAGCCCTTTAAGAAAAATGTCCACAGAAATTCTAATCCCTTAGAGTTAATTCACTCAGACTTAGTTGATATGAAATCAATCCAAACTAGAGGTGGTAAAAAATGGTTTGTCACTTTCATAGATGACTGTACTAGATACTGTCATATTTACTTGCTTAAAGGGAAAGATGATGCTTTAGAAGCATTTAAATTATATAAATTAGAACCAATTGAACACCACAATTAAAACCATTAGATCTGACCGTGAGGGTGAATATGTAATCCCTATAGGAGACTTTTGTGCACAACATGGCATTATTCATGAGGTAACTCCTCCTTATTCACCACAATCAAATGGAGTGGCTGAACGGAAAAACCGAACCCTTAAGGAGATGATGAATGCCATGTTAATCAGTTCAGGACTACCGGCGAACTTGTGGGGGGAGGCCGTCCTCTCAGCTTGCTATATCCTGAACAGAGTGCCCCTTAAATGATCAGTCAAATCACCGTATGAATTATGGAAAGGCAAACAACCCTCTTATGGATACCTCAAAGTGTGGGGGTGTTTAGCCAAAGTCTTTATTCCTCCACGTAAGAGGACTAAAATAGGACCTAAAACAGTTGATTGTGTCTTCATAGGATATCCCGAACACACTACTTCTTATAGGTTTATGGTTGTGAGTTCTGAAAACTCAGAAATTGGTGTGAACACCATTATGGAATCTAGGGATGCTATATTTTTTGAAAATGTGTTTCCGTTGAAATCTGAATCTCGCATGATATGTGATGATCCCCTAGATGTCCCTTCTTCTAGCCATATTTTACCGATAGAAGAAGATGAATCTGTTTATGAACCTAGAAGAGGCAAAAAACTTAGAATAGAAAAATCTTTTGGGACAGACTTCATAACCTGTTTAGTTGAAACTGATCCACAAACCTATAAAGAGGCCATGACTTCGTCTGAAGCTCCATAGTGGAAAGAATCCACTATTAGTGAGATGGATTCTATTGTTCAAAATGAAACCTGGGAGATAGTAGATTTACCTCCAGGGTGCAAACCCATAGGCTGTAAATGGATCTTCAAGAGAAAACGTAAGGTAGATGGAACTGTGGAAAAGTATAAAGCTAGACTAGTAGCTAAGGGCTATAAAAAAATAGAAGGTGTAGATTTCTTTGACACTTATACACCTGTCACTAGAATTACTTCCATTAGGATGCTAATTGCAATCGCTGCAATTCATAACCTAGAAATACATCAAATGGATGTAAAAACTGCGCTCCTAAATGATGAATTAGATGAAGAAATTTATATGGACCAACCCGAAGGCTTTGTAGTGAAGGGTTATGAAAACAAAGTGTGTAGACTTAAAAAGGTTTTATATGGCTTGAAACAAGCACCGAAACAATGGCATGAAAAATTTGATCATGTAATGTTCTCTAGTGGATTTAAAATAAATGAAGCTGACAAATGTGTGTACGATAAATCTATAAATGATGCCTGTGTGATTGTATGCTTGTATGTTGATGATATGCTTATACTAAGCACAACCTTATAAATCATTAATTCCACTAAAAACATGTTGAATGAGAACTTTGACATGAAAGACTTAGGTCCTGCTGATGTAATCCTAAGGATGAAAATTAGAAAGGAGTCTAATGGATTCAGTCTTAGTCAATCTCATTATGTTGAATCAGTTCTTAAGAAATTTAACCAGTTTGATAGTAAACCTGCAAGTACTCCATTTGACCCTTCTTGCAAACTCAAGAAAAACAAAGGCAATGGAGTCTCGCAACTTGAATATTCACGAGTCATAGGAAGTCTGATGTATTTAATGAACTGCACAAGACCATACATTGCCTATGCTGTGAGTAGACTAAGTAGGTATACCTTTAATCCAGGACATGAACATTGGGATGCACTTTTCAGAGTGTTGAGGTATCTTAAATACACTTTAAACTACCGTTTAAGTTATGAAAGACACCCTGCTGTTCTTGAAGGATACTGTGATGCAAACTGGATAGCAGACTCAGAGGAGTCTAAGTCTACGAGTGGATACGTATTCACTCTAGGATGGGGATCAGTGTCTTGGAAGAGTTCCAAACAGACCTGTATCGCTCGATCCACTATGGAATCCGAGTTTATTGCGTTAGATAAAGCAGGAGAGGAAGCCGCTTGGCTAAGATGTTTTTTAGAACACATTCCTCTCTGGCATAGGCCTGTGCCAGCTATATCTATACATTGTGATAGTCAAGCTGCAATAGCTAATGCTAAAAACAGCAACTATAACGGAAAATCTATTCATATTAGGAGAAGACACAATTCTCTAAAACAACTAATCTCAACTGGCGTTATTTCTGTGGACTTTGTAAGGTCTAAGGAGAATATCGCGGATCCTTTGACGAAAGGCTTGTCCAAGGAGATAGTTAGTAATGCATCGAGGGGGATGGGGCTTAAGCTCATAAATTAAAACTTGCCATGAAGGATACTCAACCTTGCTGACTGGAGATCCCAAGATCAAGGTTTTGAATGAGACAACTAATTTATGGCGGGTAAAAAATTAAACACTATCAGGGAATTATTTTCTCTGTCCCTTCTCTATGGTGTGACTGCATGTGAGGATGACTTATAATAAAGTCTTAATGAGTTCCTATAGTTTCAATTTAAGATTGAAATGGGGTGTAGCAGTTAACACTCTTGATAGAACTCACCTATCTGAATGAGGAAGTGGGTCGCTTCCTATGAGAATTGAGCTGATTCTCTAGAGCATTCTGAGAAACGGGATATGTCCAGGGCCAAAACGGACACAACGGCGTGACCTTAACAGCACTCTTGAGAAATATCTCGCGTAAGGAGCTATTGATGAATTACACCAAACCATGGCAGTTCAAGACATCGCATTCACTGACCATCAAGTAGTTCCGGTACTTCTCACTGAGGTTCAATTCCTTATGGACACCTATTGCTTAAGAGGTATTTCTCGTTTTCGGTTTTCTGATTTATCGCTTTCTTCATTCATGTGGGGGATTGTTAGAATTAAAAATGGATTTCTTACTTAAATGAATTTTGTTACTTAATATATCTTAGTGGGATCTAGGGTCACTAGTCCAAACTTGGGGTGGAAAAATAGAGCCATCCATTTTCACTTCTTAGTGAATGAGAAACCTTTGGTTTGTCCCATATTGGGCAAACCAAGGAGGATATATAAGGAAAAAGAACTAGTGGGTTGGATATGGACTTAGGAAATGGACTAGTGGGCAAATGCACACATGTGCGGTGCAAAGCACCGCGGGCCGCGGGCTTGCGGAGCTTGCGTGTGCTTTTGCGTGAGCCTTGGCGTGTGCCTTGGTTTTGAATTTATAAAATTAAATCAGGTTTAATAAACAAAATCTTTTAATTAAATATCTCGAATTAAATATGTTTAATTAATTGATTTTTGACCATTTGAAAATTCAACAGTCTTCTTCTTCTTTATAAGAAAAACAAAAGTCAGATTTTTACTTACCCCAGTCGCAGCCACTGACCTGACGACGTTTCCCCTCTTCTTGCTTTGTTTTGCGCACTAGTTTATTTCTTCATTTTCTTCTATTGTTAAGTTCACAACGGGCCAACGAGTCTTGCTAACTGGGTTGGTATCAGGTGGTTTTATCCTGGATTCGATTTGTCATCTCTAAAGGTATAACAACATCTTTCTAAAGGTGTACCTGACAAATATCGAGTTAAGGGCAGTCTGTTGAACAGGCGAGTCCATCTCTCTGTGCTTGTGTGGTTGTCTGAAGTGTATTATCTTTTCTAACCCTTAACTCTTTTCAAGTTTCTGTTTGGTTTGCTTACTGTTACAGGAATATTCTCCAACATATAGTTGTACACATATTTTTGACTTTCAATTTTTCTAAAAAAATGTTAGACGATATAGTCTTTTTAAATATAGAAATGTTATTATATTAATTTTGTTTTTTACATATAGTTATTTATAAATGATTATATATTTTAAATATAAATTTTCTTTTGTGATACGAAAGTTTTGTTTTTACATGTAATTGTTTGACAATAATATATGTGTTATTAAATAAGTATTACAACAATAAAAAAAAGTTAAAAAATAATCATAGCACTCATAACATTTTAATTTATTTTTTTTTTGTATATAAATACTAACTTAGTAAGAAAAATATATATCATATATTGTACATATCATGTATTAAAAACATAATAAATTATAGAATAACTGAAATAAATAATATTTGGATAAAAATAATAATAATAGATATCGACGAATGTTAATTGAAGTACAAAAACAGAATGTTGTTTGATGAAAAACATAATACCCTTCCGGATAACTAAATAATGGAGTATTTTTTAAGAATATGGATAAAATTTATATGAAAACTCTATTTACTAGTTTTTAAAAATACCTTTCCCTAAAATTTTATATGAAAACTCTATTTACTAGTTTTATATATGCGATTATAATAATTGTTTTAAATTATTTGGGTAGATAAGTTTTTACTTCTAACCATTCGTCCGGTATTTTTATTATCATTCATCGAATCCTCAAGCTTAGCATCTTCAATGAGAATAACAATATATTAGCAATCCAAGAAGTTTGAACAGGTATTTCTTTTCTGAGATCTTTCTCAGCGACAATTTTTCTTTTTAGACCCGACGCGGTAAAATGACTTATTAATCCATCGATTGGTCGAGTCTGCCCCACCATCCATCGAGAGAGGAACATTCTTACCCCATAGGATAATAGAAACCACAGCTTGATACAAACATAAGGAAATTTAACCAAACATAAAAGAAATGAGGTTACAATTTATAATTAAATATTTAAGCATTAAGCTTATTAAACGTGCAGTGTTTGTATCAAACTCGTAAGATATAAATCTTATTCCGCATTCATCTTTCCTGGGATCAAACTAGGGCTGTATAACGGACAGTTCGGTTTTGAACCAAAACTAACTACCAAACTATTTATAGGTGATTTTTGAAAATTAAAATCATCTATCAACCCGTCCATTGACGGGTCGGTTTGAAACCGATCCGAATCGGGTTCGGGCAGGTTCAGTTTTTTACGGGTTAAACCGTATTCACTGTCAAAGAATTTTTTTTCCTGAATATTCATCCCATCAACAGAAATCCTTCAATGGCCAAGACCCATCTTCTATGATTTCTTTCGTTCTATGGCTTGCTGTTGTCGGATCCGAGACAAATCCATTTCTCCTAATCAACAAGAAATCTAATTACCACTTCAATTCACCATTCTCGCTTAACACGCAACAGCCACAATCCCACTCCCAGTTCATGTTCCACTTTTACTCTGTACCTGAAACAACACCATCATCTTCTCTGATTCGAACAGACCATCCATATCTTCAATTGCAGAGGACTCCATTCGCCAACAACAACATCATGAAACAATTCTTGTTTATTCCTTCCATCACAGACCCAACCTCTCCTTCAAAACCATCTTTTATTTCAAGCCAACATCGACGACATTTTCTCTTCCTCTTCTCTCGATCTCAATTTCAGAAACACAAGATTCATATCTTCTTCCTTGTTTTTCGGTTCCTAACAAAACTCCTTGTTCTTATAACTTACCATTTTTCAAATCCATGTCTAAATTCTTTCACTGAATCCCTTGTTGCCCAAAAACCTATCTTTTCTAATTTCCCTTTCTTCTTCTATCTGTACGGAAACAACCTGATGCTTGCCGTGTTCTTATCCCATAATCAACTCGAGCCACTGGAATCTTGGTTAGCCGGTAGAGGAGCTTGGTGCAACGGATCCGCAGTCGAGCTTTGTGTAGCGTCTTGGATAGAGCGGCGTCGAGAAGAAGAAGAAGAACAAAAATGAGAGAATAGAAAGTTCTAGGTTTAGTTTAGGGTATCTTCGTTTAGATGGAGGGCTAGGATGAAACAAAATGATATCAATCAATGGCCAAGAAAATTCGGTTTATACGGGCGGGTTCGGTCGGTTCTTATACTAAACCCGTAAACCGAACCATCATGAACGGGTATTTGATTTTATAAACAGTATACCAACCCGCTGCGGGCGGGTTCGGTTTAAAAACCCGCGGTTTTGTCGCGTTTGGTCGGGTTCGATTTTTTTGGGGCGGTTCCTGTGCAACCCTAGATCAAACAAGCTAGGAAGGTCAATATATGCTTTTAAATACTACATTTCATCATTCTGGGAGTCATATATACTGGGTACATTAATTGTAGGATGTTAAGCGTTCCCCTAACATCTGATATATACAATTATAATAAGGGCAACATGGTCATTTTAGGATTTAGTTCGACTTTGTCGCAAAACTTAGGGCGTCCACAGTCATGGGACTAAACCCAAAGATCAAAGACCAAAAAAAAAAAATCTCTTTGATCCGGCCCAAACACAACGGGTTCATCACTAAAAATGATCGGGCGATTGTCTAGGATAACGCATGTTGTTGGGCGGACCTTTGGGTATACGTTTGTTGAGACAGGCGGTTTTCTAGTATAACGCTTGCGTGAGGCGGACATTTGGTTGAACGCTTGATATGAGGCGGTAATGAAAATTACGCCTGATGATAGACGGACTCCTACACGCATGCCCCAGAGACGGGCGCTGTACTAGACAAACGCCTGATGGAGCGGTTCCCTAGCATTACTCCTACTCAATTATGTAAACGTACGAGAGAAGTGTGTGCGGAAAAATACGGGCGGTTCCTTAGCGTTCCGCCTACAAATCCAAGCGGACTATTAACACACCGCCCCATCAAGAGGACTTCGTCTTCTCCTCTTGGCAGCAATATTTTCTCCTAAACCCTCTCATTTTCTCCTGAACCCTTTTCAGTGACGAACCCCCAATCCACCGCCTACGTTTGAACCTTTTCCTCCAAATCAAGGCTCCAATTCAAGCTCAATCTTCTTTTTTCAAACACCCAAAAACTAGGCATTTGTTCCAAGTGGTATTATAGCAATCAAGGTAATAAAATTGAATTTTTATAAATTAAATTTATTTTGTAACTTAGGTTTAGATTATGTTTTATTATTATGTTTTGTATATTAAATTTTTTTATGTATGTTGTATGATTAAACATGTGATTATGAAATAGACATATTAGGTTTTAGAAATTGTAATTTTGGAAATGGGATAATTTTTTAGGGTTTATGGATGTTGTGAATTGGGTATAAAAAATTGATGATAATTTGTTAAATTGAAGTTATAATTGATTAAGTTGTTGGTTAATTTGAGTTGGGTTGTTGTTAATTTGGTTAAGTTTATGATGAATTGACTTGATTGTCTTTCAAATTTGGGAATTAGGAATGTTTATGGAATTATATAATTGGGGAATTTTGATGATTTTTTGTACAATTGATGATTTGATTAGTAGTGGACTATTTTGTGAATCATGAATTTTGTAATGTGGTTGATTTTTGTATGTTGGTACATTTGATTATCTAATTAGATAATTACTTTTGTAATTATGAAATTATTATTTTTTCCTTGATTTATTGATTAATGTAGATTTTTATATTTGTGCATTGTGAGGATTACTCTTGATTTTCAAACTTGTATGTACTGTTTGCCCAGATATCGAGCAGTGTGACGTCGAGATTCGTTGGTCGAAAAAAGAGGAACAAGAAGGCTAAAATTGTTGAGGATTCAGATGAAGACCCTATTACTGAAGAAAGAGTCGAGGTTCCCTGGTTGGATAACTATAATGTTGTGGAAGATAATCAGGGTCACACCTCCACCAATATTGCATATTCAACCGATACCAAATTCAAGTTTTTACATCGGGGTTCCCTCAAATCGAACCTATGCAGGTATTATTAAACACATCCCTAGAGTAAAATATATTATTGAAAAGGGAGGATGGGACTGTTTACTTACCATGGATGTAGTAGATTCATCACATGCATTGATTAACTATATTGTTGAGCGTTTTTGGGATACCACGAACACCTTTCACTTCTCATTTGGTGAGATTAGGTTCACAGCCCTTGATTGGGTAATGTTGACATGACTAAGTATTGGTATTGGTAGTGCTATTACGTATGACTCGGGGAAGTACCAATTTGAATATGTCCGGGCGCATATTTTTCCTGAAATTAAAGATAGTGAGGTTTGTAAAAGAGAACATATTCCTAACCAGTGGGTTTTAGATGCAATTACAGTTGCATTTTTGAGCACAATATTTTGATCCACAAACATTGGTTGCGGCTAACGATGATAGCATACTTGCTGATAGAGTGGCCAGAGCCTTTTATATGTATGTTTTAGGTCAATTTTTCTTTTCAAATGCAAAAACCTATATTGATGCTGAATGGTTAGCTGCTTTTGAGGATCTAAATGCAGTTGCCAATTATGACTGGGGTAGTGCTGCATTTGCGAAATTGTATTCTGGTCTCGCCGTATCTGGAAGGGGACAAAGGTCATTGGACGGACCTTTCCAAATATTTGAGGTAAATTTCTTAGTCTTATTTATAATTCTTTTAAATTTTTATTTCTTGCTAACTTATTTATTTCGTTGATGGTCTTCACATTCTAGTTTTGGGGGTACGAATAACTGGGCATATGTCGATCAAAGAACCAAACGAGTGAAAGTGAATCAATGTGGCCTAGATGTTCTCGGTGGAAGAGTACACGAAGGAAGAGTATTGATATTGTTCGTTCAAGGACTTCTCTTAATCAGTTGTCTGTAGACGATGTGACCTGGAAACCGTGGGAATCCGCAATCTTCGTCTTGGAAAGTGATATTGGACGGAAAGCAATAAAGCTCTCAGAGATAAGGGTTATATTCTCTTGGCTGGGCACTGTGAGTTTATAATTTATTTCCATAGGATTATTTTTTATTTTCTTTGAATTTTGGTTAATTGATTGGTTTATTTGTTGATAGTAATTTTCTTTTCACAGAATAACATGTATCTCGGAGAACGGTGTTAGAGGTAATACCATGAAACATGGGGCGTTCCTAGCAACCCGCCTACTCGTATTACCAACTTGAACAACGACGAAGCTGAGGAGATGAGGGAAAACGATTTGGGCCCTACAAGTCAATTAGTACGTGTTGTTACGTATGATCTCTATATGGAGTATTGGCGACATGTAACTAACTTGCAGAAATATACCACCAAAGTCGATTGGGAGGTTGAAACATACGGTTATGTTGGTGACCATATTAAACACAACATCCAACATCCTCATGAACATGTACCCATTCCGTCTCAACAACAATTGTCATACGTAAGTATAACACAAACCACTGTAAAAAAAATCTAGTATATAATAATGGTGAGAATTTTATTTTATTTTTTTCATAACAGGTCAAAGCTTATGGTTTAGTTCAAGAATATGCTGATTTTACGCAAGAGTTTCGTAACTTTACGTTAAATTAAACAAAGGAGATGATGGATTTTTGCATGGCTAAAGATGAAAAAATACGGGGTCTACAAAATCAAAACCACATGTTGGAGTCACAGCTTGCCCATTTTTGTCAACAACAACCACCCATTGGGTTTGACACGTTCTCTCAAACTTTGCCACTACCGATGTGGAATACCATGGGTCAGGGATCATCATCAACAATGCAATCAAGTAACTATAATTCCAGATCATCTTTGCCTCCATTTATGCCCCCGCGCTCGGCATCCGAGAATCAAGATACGCAAGAGTAGTAATTCATTTGCATTGAATTGTCAGTTGAACAGATAATTTTTTCTTTTGTCAGATTTGAATTGTCATTTCAAAAAACTTTTCTTACATTTTTTGTTGTCTTTTACCTGCTTTATGTTGTCATCTCCAAAGATATTAATAATCTTTTCTTTTGTCCTTTATATCTCTTTTGTATTGTCAATTCAAAACGAAATTTATTTTTTTCCTTTGTCGTTTTTCCCATTTGGTATTGTCTTGTCAACCGACACTTCTTATCTCTGATGCGTATGTTCACCCCACTTGACCGAACTCTGTTTTTACATTAAAATACCAACCGTGTTTGGTCATATCAAAACTCAAAGACTTATCTTAATATGCCTATAAATTGAACACTCGATTCTCCAAGTATACAAACCAAAACTACAAATATCAATAAGCAATGGCATACTATCAAAATAACAATCACTATTATGATTCTTGTTCTTCAATTCCTCCTCCTCATCCTCCTTCTTCTTCTTCTTCTTTTTTTTTCTTATTTTTCTTCTTCTTCTTCTTCATCTTCTTCTTCTTCTTCATCTGATGATGATGATAACAATAGTTTGTACTCATTAGACGAAGGTTTACTTGCATTGAGCCAAAATAACCAAGCAGTCACTGCGGGATTCATCGTTTCAAGTATGAAATGGCCAAATAATCGTATCCAAATACCAAGAGAACGTGATGCCGGTGAAAAACTTCTATGGAAAGATTACTTTTGCATAAAACCGAGGTTTCCTCCTATATTTCGTAGAAGATTTAGAATGCGGCGAGAATTATTCAACCGTATATTGGGAGATGTCGTAGCTGTTAAATAATTATTTTGTTCAAAAAAAAAAGATGTTTGTGGTGTTCTTGGATTAACCCCTCAGCAAAAGTTACTGCAGCAATACGAATGTTAGCTTATGGATGTGTGACCGATGCAATAGATGAGTATTTACGGATCGGAGAAACCACAATTTTGGAAACAACTCGTAGGTTTTGTAAGATGATAGTGCATTTGTATGAGAAAGAATATTTACGAACACCAACTGAGCGTGATGTTGAACTGCTTCTTAATGAGAACAAGGAAAGGGGATTTCCGAGGATGCTAGGTAGTGTAGATTGCATGCATTGGAAATGGGATAAATGCCCATCGAAGGAATCAGGTGCTTACACTGCGTACAAAGGTAGTGAAAGTATTGTGCTGAAGGCAGTGGTGTCATATGATCTCTGGTTTTGGCATGCATTTTTTGGTATGCCTGGTTCTAACAACGATATTAATATGATGAACCGTTTTTATATTTTCAAAAAACTTATCAGTGGGAAAGCACCGCTTGTGAACTTTGTTATCAACGGACATCAGTACGATATGGGGTATTATCTTGGTGATGGAATATACCCTGAGATTGCTACTATTGTGATATCGATTAAACATCCAGATTCCCAGAAGAAACAAAAAATACGTACTAGCATATATAATGAAAATTGTAATCATTCTACATAATATGATATTGGAGGATGAGCGTTTACCCGGTGATTGGCCGCATGAGTATGATCAACGCAGCCACCATGCACCGGTAAATATTTCTAGACACAACACTGTTGAACTTTCGAGAATGAGAGTGGACCAACGCCGACGTGCAGTACACAACAAAGATATTCATATTCGTTTGTGAAATGACTTGATCAAACGCTTATGGTCATATTTTGGTGAGGAATAACAAATTCTAAATCCTCCGGATAGGTTCTGTGGGTAAATCTCTTGTAAACCTGCCCGAGACACCATTCGTCCGCTAGGGGAACCTAGTGGTTTAAAGGCTTGCTGCACATGCTAAGTGCAGCCGTGATGTCTGCGAAAGTGAGTTTAGGTCTACTTATTAGCTCATGTATTATCAATATATTTTCTTAGATGGCTAAAGTGCCCATATTTGATTAGTCCTAAAATGTGATTAGATTAGTTAACTTCTTTTGTAAAACAGTTGAACGTAAAATCATTTTATTGAATCGAAAAGGCATACATCGCGTAACATTAAAGGAAATGAAATACAATAAATCATTAGATTACACTTAAACACTTAAACAAACCTATAATCAAACCTTCAACGGGTCGTATGACGCCCTGGACGATGTTCTTCACATCTTCGGAGAATAATCAACACAAAAGGGTTGTATTCTTCCATCACCCTTAAGATCTCGAAATGACGTTGGTACCTGAAATCTGAACCTTTCCATCTTCTCCATTCCTCCCGAGATCTGGCAACAACTTCATCATCAATTTCATTCCTAATTCTTCTTTCATTCACCTTAGCGGTTAAAGTAGAAAATTGGATTATTGCCCTACCTATTTCCTGAAATCGACAAAAAAGACCTACTCTGTTCCGGTTATTGGGGTTACCGGTTTCATTACAAAAGTTAGCATGGATATGTTCTAACCATTCCATGCTCATTGAACCATTCATCCGACGTTCATGACCCCTTGCTGGGTAATGTAATACTATGTTTCCACATAGGGATAAATCTTCCTTTATGGTAAAATTCTCTGCATTAAGGCTAAAGTTTTCGTAAGCCATAATTATGAATATGAAAGATTATAAATCTTGTTGTAAATGTGAAAGTTGTGGATTTGAAATGGGAATGAGAGGTATAAATTCATTTATAGGTATATCAGAATACAAATCAGAACGGTAACAAATCAGCCAGGCGTACCAATAGACGCACGCCTAGAACCAGGCGGAGCATCAGACGCACGCTCTCAGTGGGGCGGAGCCTCAGCATTACGCAAGGACTAAGCGGATCTCTAACATTCCGCTTCAATGGGACGGTCATTTGGTTACCCCTGTTAGTGGGCGTTATCCTAGACGCACGCTTCATCAGGCGTAATCTTGGATGAACGGTTTATCGGCCAGAGATTTAGTTAACGCCAGTGTTTTCAAGCGTTACGTTAGAAGAGCGCCTGCTATCAGACGGTTGACTACACGCCCGCCTAGAATCAGACGATTTCCTACATGGCCGCTCGACTATAACTCGTTTGGTCCGGTTTTGAGACCATTATTGGTCATGAACAGTAAAAAAAACGGACCAAAGATCAAACTTGATCGTCCAATTGCAATTGGTTTTTGACGGACCAAATATCATAAATAAATTTGCTCCGTCTTATACAACGACTGTGGACGTTCTTAGACTCACAAGACCAACCCAAAATACCAGTCTCATGAGCAAGACTTCGCTCTCGGTCTTATAAGACTCATTTTTCGGCCGTAAACTATGGTATGGAAGTCGTAAACCATAAGCTGAAATGTCAACGCATTCAAGAAAAGATTTTGTTCATCACCAGCATATGACAGAGTCTCAGATCTACGAGCTAGGTTCCACTAACGACAAAGAATTTATATTAATCAGTTGAAGCTCAAGTCAAGAAATGTGGACTAAGCCATAGTTATCTTTCATGATAGGACTGCACACGACCAAAGTAAAGACATGCCATCAACTCATGCTCACTTAAAAGTGCCACGCTACGATTCCTATCCATCCTTGCACTGGGGACCACCCAATACTAGGATGTCATATGACAACATGACCTCAATATTATGAACATGGTTCACATCAAACAAGTTCTTATCTTCCAGTATTTTCACGCAAGCTCAAACTTCCAACTAGACTACCAGATGCACTAAGAGTTTCGGTCTTCGTCATAGGTTCTTAGATCAACAAACTCAACTTAGGGTGTTGCGCACATGCAACTTAACATGACCATATGATCAGCACTATTCAAGAATCTAACTAATGGTCGTAACCAGCCTCAGCTGCATCTCATATCAAAGCATCATAGCGTTCATCTACCCTATCAAGTTCAAGGTAGGAAGAGCCCATAAATTTTATCCCTCGCAATAAAGACTGCATATTGATAGATATAATTTTGTGTCTTATTTGAATTCATGTTTATATTGTTTTTACTCAATTTTTATATTAATAATCTTATTTTAATTATTTCTAGGTATTTTTATGAAATAAACAATTACAGAAAATTAAGCTTAAAAAGTTATAAAGGCACCCAGCTACGAGTGTGCCTTTATAACTTTTCTAAAGAAATAAAAATAGAAATAGAAATAAAAACATGGGTCTAGCTTATTGATACGTTCCAGAAAGCTTAACTTGAATCCATTTTTTTATCTTTACCGACAAAACCCCGTGCTCGAAATCGAAATAGGCTATTTTCTCGAGTACGGGGTTTTCTGGTCAAAGTGTATCTTATCTTGTCTTTACTACGAATTATTTTCCTTGGTTAACAATAATTGTTGTTTTGCCGATATTCGCGGGTTTTTCCATTTTCTTTCTCCCCCATAGAGGAAATAAGGTCATCCGATGGTATACTATATCTATATGCCTAGTGGAACTACTTCTAACGACCTATGTATTCTGTTATCATTTCCAGTTGGACGATCCATTAATTCAATTAGAACAGGATTTTAAATGGATTAATTTTTTTGATTTTCACTGGAGACTCGGAATCGATGGAATTTCCATAGGACCTATTTTATTGACGGGATTCATCACAACTTTAGCTACTTTAGCGGCCCGGCCAGTTACTCGGGATTCACGACTGTTCCATTTCTTGATGTTAGCAATGTACAGCGGTCAAATAGGACCTTTTTCTTCTCGAGATCTTTTACTTTTTTTTATCATGTGGGAGTTAGAATTAATTCCTGTTTACCTACTTTTATCCATGTGGGGAGGGAAGAAGCGTTTGTACTCAGCTACAAAGTTTATTTTGTACACTGCAGGGGGTTCTATTTTTCTCTTAATGGGAGTTCTCGGTATGGGTTTATATGCTTCTAACGAACCAACATTGAATTTTGAAACATTAGCGAATCAATCATATCCTGTGGCATTAGAAATAATATTCTATTTTGGTTTTCTTATTGCTTATGCTGTCAAATCACCGATTATACCTCTACATACATGGTTACCAGATACCCACGGAGAAGCACATTACAGTACATGTATGCTTCTAGCCGGAATCTTATTAAAAATGGGAGCATATGGGTTGGTTCGGATCAATATGGAATTATTACCCCATGCTCATTCCTTTTTTTCTCCCTGGTTGATTATTGTAGGCACAGTGCAAATAATCTATGCAGCTTTAACATCTCCCGGGCAACGCAATTTAAAAAAGAGAATAGCCTACTCTTCTGTATCTCATATGGGTTTTACAATTATAGGAATAGCCTCCGTAACCGATCTGGGACTCAATGGGGCCATTTTGCAAATAATTTCTCATGGATTTATTGGTGCGGCGCTTTTTTTCTTGGCAGGAACGAGTTATGATAGAATACGTCTCGTTTATCTCGACGAAATGGGAGGAATAGCTATCCCAATGCCAAAAATATTTGCAATGTTCAGTAGTTTCTCGATGGCTTCTCTTGCATTGCCGGGAATGAGTGGTTTTGTTGCCGAATTGGTAATCTTTTTTGGCATAATTACCAGCCCAAAATATCTTTTAATGCCAAAAATACTAATTACTCTTGTAATGGCAATTGGAATGATATTAACTCCTATTTATTCATTATCTATGTCACGCCAGATGTTTTATGGATACAAGCAATTTAATGCCAAAAATTTTTATTTTTTTGATTCTGGACCACGAGAGCTTTTTGTTTCAATCTGTATCTTTCTGCCAGTAATAGGCATTGGTATTTATCCAGATTTCGTTCTCTCACTATCTGTTGACAAGGTAGAAGCTATTTTATCTAATTACTTTTCTCGATAGTTTGCATGAATAAGGCATAAAAAAAAAGCTGCGATAATAAAATTAGGTGGACAATAAAAGAAAAAGAAGTGAATTGTAATCAGATACGTTTGAAGTTTTAGAGAACCGGTTCAATTACTACTTGATTGAACCGGTTCTCTAAAACTAACACAAACTTTCATTACATATGCGATTTCTATGTATTAGGTCACGTCTTCGATTAAGATGCTAATGTGAATGAACCATAACTATGTAGGCCTATTCCTAATAGATTGACCCCAAAATAGCATACCCAAATTATAAGAAATCCCATAGAAGCTACAATTGCGGAATTTGTGCCTTTTAAATTTTGGTTGGTTCTAATATGTAAATAAATAGCAAATATAGTCCAAGTAATAAATGCCCAAGTTTCCTTGGGGTCCCAATTCCAATATGACCCCCACGCCTCATTAGCCCACACTGCGCCTGAAAGAATACCAACCGTTAAAAAGATAAACCCTAGACTAATGACACGATAACTCCAACGATCCAATTGCTGAATCAATTGATACCTGTGATAATTTCTAAATGAAAGTAAAGAATTGTTTAGTAAAGCATAGCTTCTTTCATTTACATATTGAATCTCATCAAAATCAAAGGAAAATGGCCCAATTAATGAATGCTTGTTTTTACCAAAGACCCATAGGCTTTTTCGAAATGTAATGACTAGAAGAGATACTGATAATAATGATCCACATAAAAGAGCTGCATAACTTAATATCATCATACTTACGTGCATCATTAACCACTGAGATTGGAGGGCAGGTACTAATATTGTGGATTGATGCATTTCAGTCAAAAGACCTGAAGTAGCAAATCCTTGGGTAAAAATAGTACTTGGTGCGGTTATTGCGCTTAAATCGTTTTTATTATTCCATATTTTAGGAACCATATGAATAATGGAAAAGCCCCATGAAAGGAATAGTAATGATTCATATAAATCACTTAAGGGGAAATGTTCCGAATAAATCCAACGAGTAACTAATAATCCTGGTATACAGAAAAAGGTAGCTATCATGCCCTTTTCTGACGAATCATGTAGTCCTATGGTTTCGTGGACTAATAAGGTCATCAAATAAATCGTAATTACAATTGAAACAATTGAAAAAGAGATGTGAGTTAATATATGTTCTAAAGTCGAAAATATCATAAAAAATCCTAAAAAAAAAAAGGGAGTCCTTTAACACTGGAACGGAAATGATTAATCCATTCATTTTCATTATAAGATTTATTGTATCTCTTTTAGAAGATGCCGCCACTCGGACTCGAACCGAGATGCTCTAGCACTGCTTCCTAAGAGCAGCGTGTCTACCGATTTCACCATAGCGGCTTGCTCGAAAGCATAATAGCCCATACGCACTCAAACGTCGAGATTGTAAGGAGTCAATTCAATGTAATATTTTTTAGGAAAAATGCAAATCAAATAAAGGCATATTCCTATTTATATTTGAACGTTCAATAATCTCTTATAGGATGGTTTTCATTTTAACGATGGACTTTTCGAAAGGTTTCAGCTCTCCCAAAACGAACAGCTTAGTAGGAACTAGAGAGTTCTGCTCTCAATTCAGGTATAGAAGTAAAAAAAAACCTTTCTTTTTTTTATTCTTTTTTTATGATTTCATGGGTCCGAACAAAACGAAAAAATCTATTGTATCCATAGTCATTAATAAGAAAACCCTCAAAAGAAAAGTGAAACTTTCTATCAAGTACTATGTTTTTTCGTTTGACCAAAAAAACATAGTACCCTTTTTTTATTTAGGAAATGAAAGGCTTCCTATCCTAAATACGACAACCGATAGTGCGGCCTCATATTTATCAGTAAAAAATATGAGTTAATGGGAGTCGTTCATCTTATCAATTTTATTAGCAAATTCTTCGAGGCATATTGATTTAGATTATTCCAAGACTTGTTTATTTTTTTGTTGCACAAAAAAACTTTTTGAATTCCCGGTAGAAAGAGATTTTGCTAAGGAAAAAGCTTTTAGCGCAGCCAAATATCCTTTTCTTTTCCAAATGTTTTTACGAATACGCTTTTTTGATATAGAAGTACGTTTCTTTGGAACGGCCATTTTAAAATAAAGAGGTTACTCATTGTTTTAGTTGGATGTGAAAGACATGTATTGTTCAAAATGCGTCATTTTTTTCTTTAGCTCTATATTTATTCCCTAGATCATACTTTCTTGATAATATACAATATGGATACGTGTGAGTCCCATAGAGGATTTCTGGAGAAAAGTTGTATATCTTAATTTTTTCTTTATTTTCGGAATACTTTATTCCTTTTTTTTACGTACATTATAAAAAAAAAAAGAAGCCTTTTGATATACTAATCTTCGTTCGAATCTATATCTGTGTCACCGTCATAAAAAAAAGGGCTACGGCTCATCGTATTCTATTTTTTTTAATAAAAAAGAGAAAAATGGAAAACGCTTACCTTAATTGAAGAGAAGAATACTGTAACCTTTTTTCTATCAATTCATCAATAGAGTACACTACCCTTAGTTAAATGAAAATTTCAAAAAAGGAAAACCGGAATGAGACTGATATTGAATCAGTTAATATAATAAACACTTGAGAAAAAGCCATTTAACTAAGTTCTTTTTTCAATACTACGCAAAGTGGGTATCAAAGTTCCGGATATCGTAGAGTTTTCTAGAAGTATCCGTTGTTTTGATGGAATAGAAGCTACTCGAGAATAATTAGTAAAGTCTTCCAAATATACTAACTAGAATCACAAGGTCTTTTTTGGGGGTCAAGTTTTTGCTAGATCCTATGCTCAATAAAGTTATTGATGGATCTTACATACCAGAATAAAGTACTTTTTTTACTATAATTAAATTACTTAATTGTTTTTCCTTGATCAATGAATATGGATTATTAGAATAATAAAGAAATTAAAATTTCATATTATGATTCTGTATCTTCCTAAATATCCTAGTTAATCACTAAGTGGTACCTTTTCAAAAAAACTTGATCTTTTGACCGCTTGTAACTTCTTATTTTTTTTTGGAGGGGAAAGAATTAGAAAGATTTAAGAATCCAAAATTCTATTTTAGTTCTTTCTTTTCTTTATTTTATTGCTCTTTCCGAAAGATATCAGAGCTGGTGAATTGAAAAAAAAAAAGTTTGATTTTATTATGGAACATGCATATCAATATGCATGGATCATACCTTTCGTTCCATTTCCAGTTCCTATAGCAATAGGGGTGGGGCTTCTCCTTGTTCCAACGACAACAAAAAACCTCCGCCGTCTCTGGGCTTTTCTTAGTGTTCTATTACTAAGTATAGTTATGCTTTTTTCAATCGATCTGTCTATTCAACAAATGAATGGTAGCTCCATCTATCAATATTTATGGTCTTGGACCATAAATAATGATTTTTATATTGATTTTTCTTCAATATAGAAATAGAAAGGTCTAGGGTTGTAAAAGTTTAATTATTCCAATTAAATACATCAACTTTCAAATAATTTTTGGCCGGAATTTTTACTCTTGACCTGAGAAGACTTTACGTGAATTTTTAATTGGAGAGATCTGCACGAGTGTATTCTTGCCAGCATGAGAGTTTTGTTCCTACACAAAATCAGATACAAGGTGCAACAGAATCTTGTAAAATAGGGTTGGTTACCATTAAAAAAGGAAGAAAAAAAATATTCTCGGCTATTTGATTCGACTTAAAAGCAAACAATATATTCACTGAGTTGATTTGGCTACATCACTCTTAAAAAGGGAAACAATATCACCAAGATTTTGTTAGGGCAAAGATCAGACCGAAGAAGAAAAAAAGAAAAAGATATTCTCGGGTATTTTCCTTTAACTTCCGAGATTTGGTTCTCATTAAATAAAAAGATTTAGAAGAGATTGAGGAGGCTATGGTCGTTGTAGTATATAAAGATGAGTAGAGGAAGCAATTGAGGGGCTGGCTTGACCAGAATCAATAGAAGAAAATTTTCAGAATAATTCTCGTATCTCGGGGAAGAAGAGGAAGAAGAACAGACCACGGAGAAGAATTATCGTTAAAAACTGTTTCCTTTCCTTTCATAATCAACATATTTAGCAACGGTTCTTTCAAAAGTGCAAGCGACAATTATAAATTTAAACCAAACGAAGCCTGTCGTAAATTCAATAGGAAGTTTTATTTTTTCAGTGGCATAAACGGTATGTTCTTTATTTACTGCTCATGAGGTGTGTCGTAAATTAACACAGTTAAAAAAAAAATTATAAGCTTACTATTCAATAAATTTAATTGGGTTAATCAATTTTTCCTTTATTCTTAACTCCATGAGTATCTAATATTCTTTTCTAGGGTAGAGGATGAAACTATTTTGATGAGTATTTTTATTATTTAGTTTTTTAGACATAAACTACTCTCTTTTATTTGTGCTTTTAATGACTAATAATTTATCTTCTAAAGATGCTTTATTTTAATTGTTCTGAATAGTCTTTAGGCTGTTGATTTTTTATAAGCGACGAAGATTATATCTTTGTGAGACGACGAAAGTCATATAATAATTTTAAAACTATATATTTTCCAAAACATGAGATTGAGTTCAATAAGGTTTTGAGTAGTATGAGAGTATTGTGTCTAGGATATTAAGTTTGAATTACCAACATCAGAAGTAGTGGAATCCGAAACCCTAGATCTTTCTTTATCTTGGTTAATTAATTTGTATAATTATTTTATCTTTTTATTTTATTTAATTAAATTAATAAAAATCATTGCAAAAAAAATTTATTTGTTTTAGCATTATATTAATTAAAGAACTAGGAATTGCAATTTCTGAAATCCATGTGGAACAAACTGTACTTGCATACTGTCTCATCGGCAGCCGTACTCTTGCGGTATAAATCAAAAATCTCATCACACACGACCAAGGAACATATACCTCATAAATATCAACTCGTGGTTCAATTAACTGACATCAAGATTTTACGCAAGACGCTTCGAGATCATGCTCTCAAAGACGAAGCCTGCAAAGTTAAGAAAGTGAAATCCTAGCCTCGAGTGCATGTGCCTAAGACAATTCAACAATAAAGGCCAACTATTTTACAAACAAGTATGGACCATCTATTTACTCAAAATGCAACAACTCACGGTTCCATATTGGGTAGAGGACTTTATATGGATGATGATTTTTGTAATAAGGAAAAGTGGTCATTTTAGGATTCAGCTTGAATCTTGTGGCAAAATTTAGACTCATAGGCCCAAAATATCGGCCTAATGAGCGAGACTCAACTCCCGTCCTCATGAGAAATACTCATCCCGCGGCCTCTCGAGACTCAGTTTTAATCCTCAAGGCATATAAACAAGGCTACTAATACATCCTCGTAAGATACACTGGTTATGTATACTCATTGCCTTCATGATTCGTCGACTGGCTCCATGAGCATGAGCGAAATTTAGTATTTCAGTAAGCACGACTCATGCCTTGGTCCCGCGATAAATATTCAAGAATTAAGAGCCTCGTCATTGACTCCTAGTACATCTAAGCGATATACACTGGTCATTCAGATCCATCTCTTAGGCACATATACAAGCCTCACTCTCAGTCACATGAACCAGTCCCAGCTGAGTCAATAAGGCCTGAGATCCGTAATCTCATCTCAACCTTGTAAGGACACGAGATTCAAGCACACTAATAAGCCTCAGACTTAAGCATCATCACTAAGTATATGCCCTAAGTCTCTGTCACATTCATCAAAAGAGATTCACCAGCATAGTTTGGCCCTCACAAGCTGTATACGTCCGGCAATACAAGGCTAAGGCTCAGACTCATCTTATCTCCTGTCTTACACATGAGACTCATGTTATCTCGTGATCTTCACATGACTCATCCTAGTTATAACACGTAAATCATGGAATATTCATCCATCTCATTCAAAATCGGCAACAAAGAGTATTGTTGCATACACATTATTACGAAGGATGACCCATTCACACAAATATGATGATATCGATTAAGGTTTTGTTATGAAGGTCTATGCCACGTGTGGAAATACCCATTTGTATTTTTCACCGCTAAAGGGAACAATTGGTTGAGAAGGTTACGCAAGGGATAAACTCAGCTCACCTTTAGTTATTCTTCTGATCACGATAGGAGTGCTTCTCATAGAAAGCTATCCTTATCTCACCAACTTGATATCAGAAAGTTCAGATGTAGATAGGTCATTAATCGACCAACTAAACATATCTCATAGAACATTCTTTTGTTGATAATTACTTCGATCTCACTCTTCTATCTGCTTCCCTCCTTAATACCACCCCTTGATCCTTATTTCATGGATCAGTCTTTAAATGGTGATTCCTTTTAGTTTAGACGAAGATTGTTTATGCTCAACCTCCATCAACTTACAATAAAAACCTTAAATCTTAGTTCTACCCTTTCACCCAAATTTAGGTATTACAACATAAAAATTAGAACCACAGAACACGTAATCGTGATAAACATGTGTAAACATTAACATCGAAAGTTACCTTTTTTCACACGTCCTGAACAATGAGAATAACTTACCATCGTAACTATACCATGCTCTGAGCATATGCGTAGACTCTCCAGTATCTAGCTAGTATTTTGTCCACGTGTTTGTAACATATCAAGTCTTTTAAAACTCCATTATACCAACATTTCTTCTTACTTGTTAATTCATTACATGCTACAGACATTCCATCTTCACTCTTACATAATGGGCTATGGGAAGGAGTGGTTCCTTTTCAACGAAATAGGTTTCCTAAAAAACAACTACTATAGGAGGAGTGACTCCTTCAAACTATTGTAATCCTTTACCCTCTTCTTTGTTGGATAAAATTCCTGTAACAATGAAAAAACTGAACAAAACACTTAAAATGGGTTATGCGTTAGAAAAACAGAACACTCATATAATCACAGATAAAGCACAAGAGGTGGAGTCACCTGTTCAACAGACTTCCCTTAACTCGATATTTGCCAGGTACACCTTTGAAAAGTGTTGCTATACCTTTTAGAGTTGGCAAATCGAATCCAGGATAAAACCACTTGATACCAACCCAGTTAGCAAGACTCGTTGGCCCGTTGTGAACTTAACAGTAGAAGAAGATAAATAAATTAAATCTAGTGCGCACAACAAAGCGAGAAGAGGGGAAAAGACGACAGGATAGTAGCTGCGTCTGGGATAAGGAAAAATGAAATCATTTTTCTGCTTTTATAAGAAAATTTGAGAGAAGAGAATTAACTTGTATTTATGAAAAATCTTTTTTATTTAATTCTCATAAATAATAAAACGGTTTTTAATATTTATTATAGGAATTTAAATTGTATTTATGAAAAATCTTTTTATTTAATTCTCATAAATAATAAAACGGTTTTTTAATATTTATTATAGGAATTTAAAATAAAAAATAAAAAACCATTAAGTCTTGATAGGCACATGCTGGCACACGCTGCACACACGTCGAGCTCACGCCGGGCACTCGTCGCGCACACGCCAGCTCACGCAAAAAACATACGCAAGCTCCGGAAGTCAGCGGCCCGCGTCCTTGGGTGCGAAGCACCACTCATGTGTGATTTTGCCCACTAGCCCATTCCCTTAGTCAATATCCAATGCACAAGTTCTTTCCCTTAGGTGCAACCTTTGTGGTAATATGGATAGACTTCATCCTTGGTTTATCCCATGTGGGACAAACCAAAGGTTTCTCATTCACATAGAAGTGAAAAGTGGATTTGTTATTTCCATCCACAATATAGGCTAGTGACTCTTTGGTCCCATTAAGATAATTTTGGTAACAAAACAATTTTTTTTGTAAATAAGCAATAAATTCACTTTTAAATTCTAACAATCCCCCACATGAATGATTTTTCATAATAATTTAATAATAATTTGGCATTATTTGCTTCAGACACTGTACCAAAAAACTTATTCTTTTGATTTTTCGTAATAATTTGGCATTATTTTATTTTATTTCTGTATAAATAAAATCCTTACGATTTCTATAAATATTATCTAATTTAATATGACTATGATTCATTTATAATCAAATAATCAACATTCTATGCATGCTCCATGTAAATTCATTTTAGCGCATGATAACTACGTTTTATTATGCGCATACAAATGATTATAATTAATAAAGCATACCTGATTATCGTTGCTACCACCAATTGAGCGAAAGAATTTTTCCCTTTAAGCCATGGAGTCTCCATCAAATCCCCGTCGAAGAATGCAGTTGGCCCAAACACATATCATCAGCTAGAAATGGAATGCATCCAAAACCATCTCTAGGACTTAACTCAAACCCAACTCAAATTGAGTACCCAAAATCAGTGCCATAAGAGGAAGCCTATAGCTAAATACCCAATGCAGGTTCATTACAATTAAAAAGAGGCCCACATATAAATGCCCAACACAGGTTCATTAATTAGGCCTGTCAGTTTTTTAGAAAACAAAGAAGCCCACAGAGTCTGAGACGCGGGTGTAGCCTGGATCCCTTCCCGATGCAACCTTGGCCAAACTCACGTAGTCCGGCCGGACTAACAGAACGAGGATTACAATTCTAGAGTCCATAATTTTATGAGTCATATGAATAAGGGCAAAATGTATTTTCGTGAATTTTATTTTAACCCTAAAAAGATTACCTTCTTTTTCTAGCAACCACGGTCACCTCTTCCCACCGTAACTATCACCATCTTCTTCTTCTCGTTCAAGAACCATAAGAACAATAGAAGCAAACCCAGATTCAATTTCGAACAAAAGAAGCAAACCCATTTCTGACTCATTTCAACTCTCCTGATTCTCAAACGCCGAAATCGAACCTTGTTGACTCCTCGCAACAACATTAAACCCCTCAGGCAATTGCACAGCTTCATCACCATGACTGAAACTTCACCACCACCACCATGGCTGAAACTTCACCTGCATCAGTTGTACCGTCATGGAAATTCTGCTTTTGAGAAACTCTAAAATTATCAAGACCCTCCATTGCTACCCAAATAAAACAAATCAAAGCTCTAAACTCTTCATTCTCACACAGCAAAAATCTTCAAAGACGAACCGCTACTGAGGCCAAACATTGGAAGTATCGAAATTGGATGAACACCCACGTCTCAAAATTCATCAATGGTTATTATAGATAACTTATCTCATGATTGTTCTGTTCTAAATCTCAAATCTCGATTTGAAATCTAGGGTTCAGTTTCAAGGATTCATATTGATCAAAGTGTTGGTTATACTAAATTTTGGTTTAAAGATTTTGATGTTCCTCTCAATGACACTATTGATGTTCGATCAATTTGATGGATTGAGTCGAAGTACAGGAGATGAAGGTCCATAAATCACTGGCTTCCTCAAAAACATGAAGCCAGTTATAGTCAATAAGCCAAGAGGTCCACCCGAAGAATCCTTGACTTGGAAGAAGACTAGTTGAACACATCCAAATCATAAGTCTTTGCTCCCATCATATTCGTTTCTACATCTTCATCCTACTTCATCTGATTGTTGTATTTCCTACACCCACTTAACGATATCATCGAAATGGCTGAAGCAATTCTTGTTAGTGGTGCCATAGAAATTATGGAGTAGAAGTAGATGAAACAATATCTGACTCTGTCTCCTTGACGTTAATTGACGTTCCGGTAAAGAAGAATCAACAAAGATGCTCTGTTTTGTAACAATTCAAAACCAGAACTAAAGTATTTTAATTTGACAAATCTCTCTAGAATAAGAAACACTCTATTTGTTTCTTTTCTTCTTTTGAAATGTATTCCGGCTTCATCCCCATTCTGAACCAACATCCAAAATTATTTCACGTTTCCTTTGTTACAGAATTAATGAAATATCGAGTTAAGAATGTTGGATAAAATTCCTGTAACAATGAACAAACTGAACAAAACACTTAAAATGGGTTATGCGTTAGAAAAACAGAACACTCATACAATCACAGATAAAGCACAAGAGGTGGAGTCGCCTGTTCAATAGACTGCCCTTAACTCGATATTTGCCAGGTACACCTTTGAAAAGTGTTGCTATACCTTTTAGAGTTGGCAAATCGAATCCAGGATAAAACCACCTGATACCAAACCCAGTTAGCAAGACTCGTTGGCCCGTTGTGAACCTAACAGTAGAAGAAGATAAATAAATTAAATCTAGTGCGCACAACAAAGCGAGAAGAGGGGAAAAGACGACAGGATAGTAGCTGCATCTGGGGTAAGGAAAAATGAAATCATTTTTCTGCTTTTATAGGAAATTTTGAGAGAAGAGAATTAACTTGTATTTATGAAAAATCTTTTTATTTAATTCCCATAAATAATAAAACGTTTTTTAATATTTATTATAGGAATTTAAATTGTATTTATGAAAAATCTTTTTATTTAATTCTCATAAATAATAAAACAGTTTTTTAATATTTATTATAGGAATTTAAAATAAAAAATAAAACACCATTTAGTCTTGATAGGCACATGCTGGCACACGCTGCGCACACGTCGAGCTCACACCGGGCACTCGTCGCGCACACGCCAGCTCACGCAAAAAACATACGCTAGCTCCGCAAGTCAGCGGCCCGCGTCCTTCTGTGCGAAGCACCGCTCATGTGTGATTTTGCCCACTAGCCCATTCCCTTAGTCCATATCCAATGCACAAGTTCTTTCCCTTAGGTGCAACCTTTGTGGTAATATGGATAGACTTCATCCTTGGTTTATCCCATGTGGGGCAAACCAAAGGTTTCTCATTCACATAGAAGTGAAAAGTGGATTTGTTATTTCCACCCACAATATAGGCTAGTGACTCTTTGATCCCATTAAGATAATTTTGGTAACAAAACAATTTTTTTTGTAAATAAGCAATAAATTCACTTTTAAATTCTAACATTCTTCAAGTTAAGTACTGGGCAACGAATAATCTTCTATTACACATCTTAAATTTTTTCCATTTTCCCCCCTCATATTTTCTCTCTTTTTCACTTTTTTTATTTAGACGAAAAACGTTTTACCGACTAGTTTTTTCTTTCTTTTTTTAATAATTATGTAGAAATTAATGTTTTTAAAAAAAAACCTAAGATAACAATCTGGGTAATTTTAACACTATTTGACGCGCATGATGGCCAAACCACTCCTTCAAGGCTTATCAAATATAATGAATTTTGGTCGGGTCTTTGACACCTTGAAAACATTATCTCAGGAAGATAATAAATGAAATTTCGGACTGATATCATGAGTAATTATTTCCAAAATTTATATGTATAAACTATAATAATAATAAAAAAATCGGGATCAGATCCAAATATACACATCGATAGACAATTGACTAAACCCGTACTTAATTACTTAGTGGTAGATAGAAGAATAGATTTGAAGTTTTCACCAATTTAATTAGGATGTCATCGGGAACATCGAAGTTGATGATTAGAGACAGTAACAATTGTGATCACGTGGAACCCAATGAAGAATTTAAACCAAACAGAAGCTCTGCTTATTTCCGTAAATTACACCTTGTTACAGCAAAACAATATTACCCATTTCTTGCCCGCTTTTACTTTAGATTTATGATTATTTCATTAACAGAAAATACTTTATAACGTTTATAGATTATAGTTATACCATGAAGCACTAAAGATCTATTTTGGTCCCTATAAAATATTATAAACTTAGAGCTAGCTGGAAACAACAAAATTACAATGAAGACTGAATTTGAGGACTAATTATAACTATTAGATAATTTGAAAAGTCAAGATCTCCACAATCTTCCTCAATTACCTATCTAGCTATAGCTCCTGATGTCATCACTATTGCTATTAAAATCATGAAATTTTCTATAAAATCTGTTAAGAAAACAATACATAAGATCAAAAAATGGCCGAATAAAAATTAATGAGAGACCATCTTTAATTAGTTTTATTTGCCAGCATTTGCTAGGTTGGATTCAAAGACAGAAATGAATTCCATGGAAACATGAATTCCATCTCCAAGATCTCTCAAGCAAACAAACATACTATAAAGAAAATATATCATTGATAAAAATTAGAGTAGTAAAAATAAATATATAAAAAAAAATTGGGAATATATCACGGATTTGAACTAGTAATTAAGGGATGTGTTATGTAACAGTCGAAATTAAGAGATATATCCTAGTCGTCCATTTTTTCCATTAAATACATATTTTTTAGATAATTATGGCCTCCACACATAAAACATTTAATGGTTAAAAAGAGGAAAATTTGAAAATATATCCCGGATTCATGAAGTTGATCATGATGGTGATTGATTTACGGAAGCGGGAGTTGATTTAACGGAAAAAAAATATGAAGTTGATCAAGGACATAACTGTCTAATGATAGGGTTTCTTAAACTTATTTCTTATGAGAATATATTATAGGAATGTAAGTTCCTTAGGGCAACTGCAATAAGGCGAGTATACCAAAGAGTAAAGACTAAAAAAAATTGGTCATTTTTCATTTTTTCCACAATGGTTTCGCGAGTAAATATGATCGCACGTCCAGTGAAAAGAACGTCTGTTTGAAAACGCTGTTGTAGAAGAACGTTAGTCGACACGGACGTTGCTCTAAAAAGACATATCTTGTTGGACGCCCATTCATGGGAGCGTTTCATATGACGCCGCTGTATATGAACGTTTACATTTTGTTACGCTCAAGTGGGTGGACGTATGTTTAACGTTATCTGGAACCAGCGTCTGTTAAATGAACGTTGTATTGGGTGGCTGCGTACGAATTCTGCGCTCTACTAGGAGGACGTAAGTGCATAGACGCTCATGTAGAGAAGCGTTTATGCTTAAAGGCTAATCACATGTATCTTTACATCTTACGTTCACAAGGCAGAACAGTGAAAAGAGCGTCTTTACATCTTACGTTCCATTTAGTGGGACGTCCATTTAAAGACTAATGGCTTAAAGACTAAGATACGCCTCAGGTGGGACGTCCATCTAAAGACTAATGCGTCTTTACATCTTACATGAACAGGTAGTGGACTAAAAACAAGAATGAACAAATGAACAGGTAGTGGACTAATCTCTTCTATACGTTCACAAGGCAGAACGTTCTCTTTTAATCTCTTTTAATCTCTTTTAATCTCTTCTACACGCTGTCTTGGAAGAGCGCAGAGGTGATACGCCTTCCCAAGTGGACGTTCAAACTCGAACGTCCCACTAAATGGACGTCCTGTGGGATGCTACTTTAGCCGAGCGTTTGGGTATACAGGCGCCATTTTAGCCGAGCGTACATCAAACGCTTCTGTGACATAGCGTCTCCTCAAACGCTTCTGTAACAATACATCCGTGTTTCGTAACGCTTTCTTAAGGTAGCGTTTTGGATGAACGTTCTTTCAGTAGAGCGTGCGACTATACTTTTAGTCGCGAGGAAATTTAATCTGGGACTGTAGCTATAGTCGCGTGAAAACCAAATATACTCGTCCGTTGGGGATGGATTTGGGCGAGGGAAGAGTAAATTTGATCTTTACTCTTTGGTACCCTCGCCCACTGCAGTTGCTCTTATGACTATTATAAAAAAGATGGAGTTTTCAAAAATCCGGTGTAAACTTGTTTTTGAACGTATTTCAACCACTTCACTCGTTGTCTTATTAGATGAGTCTCCTACTAACTTTTTAAAACATTTGAGAGGCCAAAGACATGGGATCCTCTATCCCCTATCTATTCATGTTACATATAAAATATTTTTCTATAACTATATTGAATGCGGAGGGTAAGAGCCTTGTAAAAAGTGTAAAAATTTGTAATGATGCTCTATCTGTGAGTCACTTATTATTCACCAAAGATTATTTGATCTTTGGTGATGCAAATACTACAACTAACAATAATTAGTGAAGTTTTTATTGATTTGGGGCTTCTTCTGGTCAACTATCAACCTTAGTAAATCAGGAGTATTTTATCAGTCCTAAATAGATTCATATATGAAATAAAACAAATCTTAGGTGTGAAAGTCATTCCCCTCAATGATAGATATCTAGGATCCCCAATATTTACCGTTAAATCTAAGATAAAAAGTTTCGAACCTCTTGTTGAAAAAATGAATAGCAGATTAATAAGTTAGAAAGGTAAAAATCCATCACATGCTGGTAAAACAATAATGAATAAAAATGTTACCTCCTCTATCTGTGTTTATCAGATAAATTGTGTTAAAATATCATTTTTTTTTTGTAGAACTTTGACCATGCTTCAAATAGACTATTCGTGGGGTAAGATGAACGTGGAAAAAAATGAAAAAGGTAAAAAAGAAATTTACCTAAAAGCTTGCAACTCTTTTTGTAAACGCTCGAGGAATGAGGATTAGGCGCTCAAAACATAGAAAAGTTCAATCTAGCCAAACCAAAACCAAAACGAAGCCTTTAGTCCCAAACAAGTTGGGTATGCTAGAAATGAAACCTAGAACATAAGCTAAGTTTTTACATATCATGCTTCTGGAATATGGATCCCTGATTTCCACGAGCGCCTATCCAATGCCAGCCCTTCAGATAAGTTTATTCGCTTCAAATCCCACTTCAACACTTCTCCCAAGTTAATTTGGCCGACCTCTGCCTCTCTTCGTTGTTTATACACGCCTTATGATCCTTGTGCGCATTGGTACGTCTGGAGGCCTTCGTTGGATATGTTCGTATACCATCACAATCGATGTTGAATAAGCATCTCCCCTATCAGTGTTATTCCAAGTATATTGCGTATATCCTCGTTCCGAATACGGTCATGACTCGTGTTCCCACAGGTCCACCGCATTATATGTATCTTCGCTGCATGTATCACCCTACTATGTTAACTTTTAGTAGCCCAACAGTTCACGCCAGAAACCATCGTCGGTCTAATCGCCATCCTATATAACTTGCCTTTGAGCTTTTGCTGGACTTTTCTGTCATATGCCCGTCGTTTATCGCCATTTCGTCCATCCTGCTCGAATCATATAATTGATATCCTCGTAAATTCCTCCATAACCTTGAAGCATCATGGTCGGTTGTCAGCCAAGTAAAATTATTTTCAAGTTCTCTACTTCACAAATATAGATTAGAATATAGCTGTAAGAATAAGTTTGTTCCTCAGGGAGATATGGGTTGTCAAGTTATTTTGATTACTTATGTAAACAATGGTTTTTGTCGTTCAAAGTAATTTAAACTAATATTTAAACTGAAAGTGTTTAAGAAAATATTATAAGAGAAGACTGGTTAAGGAATTCACCGTCCATCATTACACATGCCATGCAATCAAACATCAATATCATCATTCACTCTCTCATGTTACCAATAACCTTAAAGTATCCCCAATGGGTGTCAACACTTCGTTACGTCTCCACTACTTAACAAATATCGCAATCGCTAATATATGAATTCTTTTATACCAAATAACCTAATGCTTTATTGTTAAGAGATTCATTTTGAAGAAAACTTTAGATTCTGTGAGACGGGTTTTTAAAATCAAACTCATGGAAATGCTTTCAATCCCTTCAGTGCGCGTTTCATGTTGATAAACTGTATGAGGTGCTTCTCAATGGAGCTCTTCATTGGTTTGGGTTGATTGTGATGGATATCAGCGAAGAGAGGGTCAAAGAATTGCAACTACCACTAATTCATGATAACTTTGTGGATATGAGAGTGTTAAAAGGGTGACTTTGTGTACTTGCTGCTAACAAAGACACTTTTGAAGTGTGGGTAATGCAAGATTATGAAGTTCAAGAATCTTGGACTAAACTTTATACCATTACGTACGAGAGTATGACGTGTGATCCTCGTTTTCATGTGGAGCTTATGGGTTTCTCATGAATGGTGAGATTTTGTTCAAGGATCCAAGGATGCAAAACATAATTTTATATGATCTTAAGTATGGAATTGCAAGAAAACCTAATATCCATGGTTTTAGGTTGTTGAGAGCAGTGAGTTATTTTGAAAGCTTGGTTTCACTAAAATTTATAACTTATGTGAATGGAGGAAAAATAGAGATATCACTAGAAACATGAAGAAAAGAAACATGTAAATATGTTAGTTAAACCTACATTCACATATGGTTCCTTATAACATGTTTGGATTTCATTTTACAAATGATTTTTCAACTTCTGAAAGTAAAAGTGTCAGAAATTAATTTAGGTATAAAATTTTTAATAACTTCAGAAATAAAAAAATAATTTTTATAAAGTAAAATATTTAACTTTTGGTTTCTGAAATTGATCTATGCTTCTAGAGAACCAGAAACGCTTCTACTTGCGGGATCCAAACTCACTCTTAGGTGTATCCAAACAACTTTTTATGCTATACTTACTAGTCACTTTGATTCGTCAATTAAATTGAGAAAAAAGTTACCACTTATCCAAACACCCTGTATAGGAAGCAACAAAATGGACACGGGGGACTTTTTATTTTGTGGTATCAGTACTGCTGCGGTGAAATTGGGAGTGGCTTGGTGGTGGAGCACAAAAACGAGACTCTTATGGCTGTATCTCTATCTTCTTACCCCTCTTTTCTATCTCCTCTTCTTCGAACCAAATTCGTTTCAAGAAAATCTCAAGTATTAAAACTAGGATTCAGCTGTCGTCCTCCTGTAGTACTGAATGCTAGTTATAGTAGCAGTAGTTTCAGTTGGGATGATGTTTATGGAGTAATATCTGAACCAGATGATTCAACCAAACATTCATCAAAACTTAATGGGTTTTTCCAAAGAATCAGAACCTGTAACCGTGGATCTGTAAGTCTCTATATTAATTGATCATTTGCTTACCAAAATTTGAAATCATTTGATTTTTGTGTAAAATTCTGCAGGAAATGAAATCTAGATTCCTTCCGTTCATTATCGAGGAACAAATTGCTGGATATGTGCATAATCAGTATGTAAATTCTTACACTTCTCTTACACTGTTTGACTATCGTAAATTGATCCTGGATTCAACTTTTTATAGATAGTACTATTGAACTTAACGTAGGTTCGTCAGCCATCTAAGGAAATTCCAGGATGTGTTTGCATTTCCTGAGGATAATTTGTTTAGTAATGGTGGTGACGGTGGCGGTGGCTATGTTATATTGAACCCATCACTTAAATCACCAGAGGACAGGACAACGGCAGTTGGGGATGTGGTCAAGTGCTTGGGTGGAGGAGTAATACCAGGTATACGAAATGAGGTACTTCTTATTTCATCGATAACTAGTTTTTTACTCCACTAGCACCCAAGAACCTGAACTGGACTCATTTGGTTGATTTCATTTAAGTTACCAAACCAAGCATTTCTAGTACTAGTGCTATCACGGACTCGGTTGCATAATGAGCATGCACCTTTTAGCCACCAGATTTGCTTTATAGAAATGCACATGAATGGATGTGAAATCCAACGGTTTAGAAGTGCATGCTCACTGTGTTGTTATGCGCTCCAGTGTGATAGCAGGACTTACTTTTGGTTTGGACTGAAAAGAGTATCCATGTCGCCTTCAGTTTGCTAATGATGGTTGTTTTGATTATTATCAGTTGTATCCTGTGACAACATCATATGGGGAGCCAGTATACTTTTCACTAGAGCGGGCGGCCGCTCCATTCTTCGGAATCAAGGTTTGGAATATCCTCCTCTCAAGCTATCTAAGTTTTTCATCTGAATTAATCAAAGAAGCAAATGGTAATTAATCACTTTTAAGGAGTAATAAACAGATAAGATTTTAGTACAGTATCTTCATATGTCATCACTGCACTTCCCAATTTCATGGTTAGATTTTGCAATCCTTAGTTTGTATTAAACTAAAGAAGGGTTATCTATTTGGCTAACTTAACCACTTGTCAGATTGGACGCACCGTCTTGCCACAACTTCGTATATTATCCTCATGATTCTTTGAGATTTCTCTGCTGTATTTGCCATTTGTGATGGATGCATCAGAATATATCATTCCTACTACTGATCAATAGAGCTCCTTTCATGTTCTTTTGGAATAGGCTTATGGCATCCACATGAATGGGTATGTCGATAGGGATGGTGAGAAATTTTTGTGGATAGGAAAGAGAAGTGAAATGAAGCCTACTTTCCCTGGAATGCTTGATCATCTAGCTGCTGGAGGATTGGTTTGTAATGATACCCATTTGCTTTTACAAAGTTGTAGAAATTTAGCTTCTAGTCTTATCAATTGCAAGTCCTTTTTTATTTTATTTTTCTGTGTGTCGAATATGGTCTGCCAACCATCTATAATTTTCTCACAGTGAACTGTTCGAACTTCAAACCTGTATTTGGGGCATGCTATTTGGACTTTGGAGGATGCTCTTCTCTCTGGAGAAGATTCCATTGATGATATACTCAAGGGAATGTAAAGAAGCGTATTTTTAATGGCAGTTTACTGTTTTGAATGAGCTAGTATTTCCTGCCAAAGAAAGCAAATGTACTTGAATTTTATTGGCTATATGATGTAATCATCAACTTAGAGCATTGGTCTGAGTCGACATCAATTTGACCGTGAAATATTTTCAGTTCCACATAGGAATGTTCTTTGCAGAAACCAATATCATAAGTTAGCACAAGTGTGATCCAGATTATGGACCACTAGATATGGGTATTATGTCACTGAACGATCATAATTTGTTAACTTACTAATTTCACCTCTTCCATTTCAAATGTGTTAGCTTAAAATCATTACATCTACTTGTTGTTTGGACTATACTGTGCGAGCAATTCTTTGCCAGATTGTACTATTTGAGCTGCCATGTTATCGTAGGTGGTTTACAATTGGTGTCAGTATATAGCAAGCTTGAAAGGTTCTGGAGAGCATTTTGAGTTAGGTTTAAACTTTCCAAATTCGGTGAATCCTACAGTTGGGAGTCTGAAACAGTAGAATGTTTCAGTAAACTTATCCCTGCTGTTTCTCATTAAATCTATCCTTAACGAGCTTGAGTTTGTTGTCCTTTTGCTCTTCTTAAGCAACACCGTCATTTGATATTTTGTCCAAAAAAGAAGTTCATTTATTGATATGTTTGTAATAAATTTATTTGCAGCCTCATGGTATCACATGTAAAGAGAATGTAATGAAAGAATGCCAAGAGGAAGCAGGAATACCACAATCCATCTCTAATGGGTATTTCTCTTTCCTATGCATCATCCCACTTATTCTTCATGATTCAATCTTATGTCTTTAGCTTTGTTGAATGGCGTTATTAAAACTGGAAAATCAACATGTATTGTAGGGTTTCTTGTTAAATTTAAGCCAATTCCTCCTCCTCTGTGCTGTTTTTATTTTATGCTTTCTTCTTTGACGAATGCGGATGATTGGGATGCTGCTGATGACGTAGATCTGCTTAATTACAGTGCTGGCCCAGTTGGAGCTGTTTCATATGTGGACATCAATGGGTATAGCTATAAGAGAGATGTTCTCTTTTGCTATGACTTGAAACTTCCTGCTGATTTTGTTCCTACAAATGAAGGTATAAGATCTTCTCTTTGTTCAATTATTCTTTTCTGCAATAGTTCTCTCACAAAGCTAGGAGGTGGTTGCCATTCGTCTTCACATGTCCAAAATTGTTCCCCCATTTATCATCCTTGTTGGTTAAGTAATTATCTTTTGAACTTCTGAATTTGCTTTTGAATTGGATTTACTCGGTATGAATTACATGTTACAGACGGAGAGGTTGAGAGTTTTAAGTTGATCTCGGTGAAAGACGTCGCAAATATCATACGAAGGACTGAGTTTTTCAAGGCGAACTGTTGTCTCGTCATCATTGATTTCTTATTTAGACACGGGTACCAAATTTCCTACTTTTAGTCTTACCTCAGTCATCAGTTCCTATTGTTCAAAAGTCTAATTTGTTTCATTTTGATTCTACAAAATGTGCAGGTATATCAGTCCGGAAGATCCAGGTTACTTAAACCTGTTACAAAGCTTGAGAAGTGGAGATTGTTCCTGAAATGTATATGTACTTCTGGTTCATTTATTTTCTCCTGGCCGATGTTTTCTATGTGTTGGTCTGTCCCTGTTGTTAAACCACATTTTAATTCCCTATTATTAAAACTCGTCGGATTGGGGTATGCCTGGATTAATTGGGGATAATGGATTTTATTCCCAACCAAGATGGGGTGATAAGGGGTGTCTAAAAGTTTGTAGAGTTACCTCATTACCCTCTATCTTAGATTTGTGACACCTGTCTTTTAATATTAATACTCTCTCCGTTTCTAGAAACAGATGGAGTATTATCTAATTATGTATCTTTAAAAAAATAAAAAATAAAAATTCAACAATTAGATCTTTTACCTAGCGGTCGTTATGGTCCTAAATTTCAACCATGACGACTTTTAAATTCTTTTTTATAAATATGTGATCTTGAAA
>JAJJMC010012048.1:99872-112070 GCA_023531435.1 Papaver californicum | reverse complement strand
AGCTAAGAAACAAAAACTAAAGCAGCAACACCTGCACAACCTGACTTGCCTGACTGTATATCTGACAGTAGAGCTAATGCACAGCTTTGTGTAAAACCTGCACAAGTTCATTAGCTCTAACATTATAAACTAAAAGCTAGCTGGAAATTAAAGAAATTTGCAATGTAAATTGAATTTGGGATTAACTATAACTAGTAGTTAATGAAAGGTAAAGATCTCCATAGTCTTCCTCAAATCCCTATCTAGGCTATACATAGCTCTAGATCTTAAAAAACCGTTAAACAATACATTAGTGATTAAACCCTACAGATCAGAACACCACCAAATAAAGATAACTTTTATTTTATGAAAACAACTTAAATAAAAAAAAAACATCTACAAGTTATGGATCCAGCTTCAAACTGTCACTGTCCATTATTCAAGGCCGTTGGTCAGGTTTATTCTTTCACCCAAGAATTAAGAACGAGAAGTTATTACTAAGCAGAACAAAACAAAAATCCACACACACAAAGTCACAAACAAGTCAGGCTAAAATCAAAAACAGCTTAAGAAAATCTACACTAACATATTGAGGTTATTTACTGACCATTATTATAATGGATTATAAACCCATAATCTATTAACCAACCCATAATTTATTATATATGTGTTTGTTAAAACTTATAATAATTAATTATAATTAAAAAAACTTATTATATTTATAAATAGAAAAAAGATGTTTTTAAAAATTATCATAATCAATTTTTTCTTAACAAAATTGAATTGGACTTTTTTTATTCTTATTTTCTCTAAACTATTAAAAGAGAGACAAAATACAATAGCGGGTTAAAAAAAATCTTAGATCATTATTCTTTCCTTTTTTTTTTGAGAACATTTTTCTAAGGTAATCAATTATTTAAAAAAAAAGTGTTTGTAAGAATTTATCATAAAAATAATTATTTCAAAATTATTTATCAATTTATGATTATCTATAATCAAAATAGATAATCATTTATTTTACCAAACAAGGCCATTACTTAAGATCTTGAAGTTATGTATAAGTATAATGAAATGCACAAAGAATAGGTAAAAAAATTACAAATAAGGAGGTGTTGCTCATCTTGTTCATCTACTTCACTAATGCCGAAAACAAAAAAGAAAGACAATGAGAGAAAATAGAAGAGGTCTATTGGTTAAAAGATTTATGAGAGTAAAATAATAGAAATACAAAAAACAATCAAAAGCAATTTTGAACACTTGAGCTGGATAATGTTGATAGAATTGGTACAATATTTTTTGAACGAGGCTCTGTAACTCGGGAGAATTCTGAGTCAACTTGGTTTCATCAGAATTTGTAATTTTAATCAGTTCATTTTAATCTTTCATCTTCATTATCTTATTTTTATACTTAACCTTTCAACATGATTTGATTTGAATTTTACAGCTTTATGATCTGTTTTTTTACTAATTTCTTTTTTTTATTGATTTATCTATCTTAAATAACCTAATTCTAAATCTTTTATTTTATTCTTTAATATAAACTAATTTTCTTTTCCTCGAGGTGGATTTGGGAAAGAAGTTTGGAGTTGATGCTCGTCTGTGACTCCGTCGAGTTATCTTTGATCTTGTTCATGGCTTAAGAAAATTGGAATGAAGACAGTGAAATTTCTAAATCGGTGAGTGAGATAAATCTAGCAAACTCAGTAATTTTAGGATTTAAATATATCTATCAGTGGGATATCAGTATCCACTACTTTGCAAACATGATTATACTTATGTGTTAGATATCCATGTAAGAATTTCCGTATGGTTTACTTTAAATTCTGATTTGGTCAACCTGTTATGAAGCCACGTATCTGAAGCGTAATCAAAATCTTAGAATTTCAGATACTCAGTTACAGATGGCACTGATTTCATATCTTTGCTATCGAACCTATTCATATAACATTGTTTTTATCTATTATTCTTATCAACAACATAATATATATTCACTTCTCTTTACTAAAATCATTACCCATTTACATCTCATCCCTCAATATTATATCTCAACACTTCACTGTATTTCCTTTCAAAGCTACATCATGTCTGATATTCCCACTAATACCTACGTTGCTTATCTCACTCAAATGATACATGATAATGAAGTTCTTGTTCATGGACATTTAAGAGATTATATTGAATTTCTGAGACTAGCAGCTATGGCAATAAAAATTGGAAAATATCCTAGGTTAGTTGGTAAACTCTTCAAATAAATCACTGAAGCAGATGATCCAAGAGGGTTAAGAGTAGATGAAATGTCTGTTATTAATCTTATATGGCCTCCAGTTGGTAGAATCATCATCAGAAAAAAACTGATGATCCTCAAATTTTTATTTTTAGATTTTCCACAGCTGGTGACTTTGCAACAACAATATTTATTAATCCAAGTAGAGTTTATGGTAAGCTACTCTTTCTTCGGTTTTGGTCTGTTGATATTCATGCTGCTCAATAGATTTCAGTGTACATGACTTCTGGATTTAATTCACTCTCAAAGGTGATCTAATACAAAGAGATGTTATGTAGCAAAAATATTGGCAGATAAATTTGGGGAAGTACTAGCTCTAGTTGGTCCAATTGATAGAACATGCATGTTCAAAGCTCATGTGCTAGCAGATATATCAATGCATCTTAGACATTTGATTAGAATAAAATATGAGGATTCTGAAGTACTAGATATAAAAGTTTGCTTTGTTAGTTTACCTCATGCTACTTGAAGAAGATGTTGGGATTTTAATCATAAAAGAGAAACATGTGCAGACAACCATCTATTATAGACAGAATATGCCTACTATCACTTTTCAAGAAGAAGAAAATATAAGAAGGATCATTAGAGGTAAACAAATCCAAGGAAGAAGAATTACTCATGGTATTAAATCAGTTGTTGCTGGTTTAGGGATATATGATAGCTCCATAGATCAAGAACAACAAGCTAATATGGATTCACTCATGAAAACTCTTCAACTTCTCAAGAGAATCAGGTTATTCATCAAACAAATGGTACACCTGTTACAACCAAAGAGAAAAACAATTATGAAGGAAGCTAATATGGTGCAATCTACTAATTAAATGGAGCTGGATCAACTATGGGTAGAATCAAAGTGGATAAGCAACAAGAGAAATTTAATACTTGGGCTAGGGTGTTAAATCAGTATATGAGCCTAGAAATTTCACAAAGGAAATTTACAATAGGTGATCACCAAAATCAGGATTTTAATGACAAAAACAAAGATGACGTATCCCAGTCTAGTACTGAGTGGGTATATGTAAGTGAAGATGCGCAAAGCTACCACCAAATACCTACTGAAGTGGCATAAAGTGTTCTCATACAAAGAGAAGTACATAATGATGTGTTAGCAGTAGAGGCCTTTGTTAAACATGTCTATTGTTGCATGTTGTAGCTGCACAAATTAATTTTCTTATCTTCTACTTTACTAATGAATAATATAGCAGTAAATAGAGTTCGTTCCCATGAGGAGCGAGGTGTTTTAGTTATCAAATGCCACAAAAAGGGGGGGTTTTGTTTTAGGTTTCAAACAAAGCAAATAAGAAAGCAATTAAAAGTAAAGTTGTAAGCAATGGAGAGAGATATGATCGATGAATCCTTATTCGTTACTAAACAATCATTGAGTTAGTATACTCATCTATTATTCATTCATCACAGATTATCGCCAACCGTAGAATAACAGGTACGCTTAGCTATCCCCAAAACTCCTATTATCACGGGTAACAGGTACGCTTAGTCACCGATACTATCCAACTGATCCGCCTTGAGGTACGCTTACAAGGTGTAACTCAATATAATGCTTTAAGGTTTGTGAATTTAGGTTTGATCCTAGTAGTTAGAATCAGTACGCTCGTTCCACTTTCTAGTGTTGTTCTTACACGCGATTGCTCCACAGAATCCCTCAGTAAGGTCTCACATTCTCTACTCAGGTAAGATGTCATGATACAATTACGGACACCCAACTCTTATTATACTTAGATTAATTAACAAATCAATTTAATTGGCTACCTAAATAATCTATCAATCAAGCATGAACATTCATATTAGTAAAAACAAACGATAATCATAAGAAGAACTTCAAAATAGATTCATATATAATAACTCAAATCATGTATATAACTTAGAATTCATCCTCAATCAATTAGGTTTTTATTTACTCATGGATGTAGAACCATCCATGTTATACATAAGAGTAAAGAAGTTACGAGAGTGAAACCGCTCCAAACACTAGCTTTTGTTCTTTGTGTTTTTGATCTGCTCCAAGACTTGTAAAGTTGTGTAAAAAGGGTGTCTTCTTAGGGTTATGGAAGTATTCTTATATAGTCTTATTATATCTAGGTGTTAGAGTCCTAGTGAGACCATGATACCTTGATTTAGAAGTCAAAAACGTGTCTTAGAGGTGGCTCCCCTCGAGTCATAATCGGTAGTATCAGTCCTCTTCTTTCTACAGATTTTTAGTGTCCAAAAAAAAGAGTTTTTCTGATGCCAAAATCATCCATCATTGGTAGTCACGACACCCTCCTTATCTATCGATTGTAAGAGCTCAAAACATGACTTTTCATGTGTTCAAAACTTGCCATATTTGGTAGACTCGATACCCATCATATCTAACGATTGTAAAACACCTAAAACAGACTTTTTATGTGTCCGAAAACACCTATAATCGGTAGGCACGGTTTCCCTGTTATCTCCCGATTATAATACTGTGTGTTTCACTTTCTTCATCTTGGCTGTTTTGCTCATAACTTACTCATACAAACTCGGAATGGCCGTATTCTTTTTGCGTTGTCTTCGTATTTCAATTATCTTCAAGATGCTTATAAAGAACTATGGATTTGAACGAGTTGAACTTAGTCTTTGGTTCTTCTTCAATTTTCTTGTTCATTTCATGTCGCAGTGAACTCTTTTCTTCTTATTTGGCCTTGGGACACTTGAATATTTGTAGTACTTTGTTTCTTAGATCTTTTGTAACCACTTTCGCTCTTATTGGGGTTATTCACCTAATAGAAACAAATAAAACAACACAAGAGTAATAACAAGTAATATGCAAGAATTATAGCAAATATTAGTATGTACTTGACACTAGAATCATGCAAATTATGCACTTATCATCTACGGGCCAGACTTTGATGGGGATAATGATTCCATGGGTCATATTTATCATGAACAAGGTCAAGGAAACTTTGATAATATTGCGAATGAGCGATCGAATAAGCTTTCTGCCTCACCAATAGGTTTTTATTAATTTGACACTCAAAAGACGCACTTTATGGTTCTCATGTGTGCAGGCTGGAGTGAAGATAAAAATCTTGCATATGTTGAATGGTGGTAAGGAAAGGTAACCTTCTGAATTATATGAACATGTTATCCCATAAAACGTGGGACGAAAAAGAACCCCTTTTTTTTTCTAGTGACCTCTAAGAAAGGAAATCAACTATTATGTAAGGATATGAACGCTTACTTACCTTCTCACCTGATTCACAATCAGCACCACTCTCACAGCATCCAATAGAAACGTCTTCGGTCTTCAACTGTTGATGATGAACTCTTGAACTTCGTAGAACTTTGACAACTTGTAACTCTTTTCCTCAATTCCTTGTTGCTTGAAACTTATTTATAGATTTCTTTTTCCCCACGGCCTTATTGAATGAATACAAAAACAAATATACACTAAATCAATGATAAACACTACTAAAAAATTCACTTTTTTTTAAAAAAAAAATTTCTCTTTTTTTTTCCTTTTTTTTTTTACTCAAAATACAAATTGACATATAAAATGAAACTACTATGGTCGTGGGATAAGGAATTTACCACTTGATTCTTCACAACTTGTATTGTCCGATATCATGAACTTCACTAACTCACATCTTTTGATTTCTTTCACTCTTGTACATAAGTCTTCAATGTATATATAATTCTGCTCATTGTAATGTTGCTTCACTTGAATATGAAATTTTCTCTTTCTTGTTTTGTTGCTTGTAAACCTTGAATGTCTTCAACTTTCCTTCAAATTTGTAAATCTCTGCTTGTTGATGATGATATGTTTCTATGGACCTGTTGTTATCGAGAGAATGGTGCCAACTGCAAACAAGACTATAAGATAGAGTTAGCAATTCTGATGACACCCTCGTGATTGATATAAATAACACTCAAGAGATCAAAAAGCAGTGCTGAAATTGGTACTAGGTTGGATAGCTCATTATTCTACCTAGAATTTTCATAGATGAAACACTCTAAACGGAAAATTGAAGGTTTGGTGCCTCAATCATGGGTATTGAATGATCAGCTTCTCTAATATTGTATTCTCTACCGGCGGTTTAAGTCCCTTTTTTGTAAGCTCTAGCCTCTCAACAACTAAGCACTCTGAATATAGTTCTCTATACTTATAAGTTCAGTTATTTTGGTAAGAACTCTGTATGTAAACTTAGCTACAAGTATACAAAGTGACTCTAATTCTCTATAAGTTGGAGGTTTTCATGCAAATATGTACAAAAAGTTTAAAATTTTCTACAAAAACGAATACTAAAAATCGATATGCTTAACCACTCCCCTACACTTAAACTTTACATTGTCCTCAATGTAAATTGACTCCTACAATGTAAAATCTGGATGGGAAATCCTAACATGATATGAAAAACTAAGAAATATCAAAATATAAAGATAGAAATACAAAACCAATGGGTTGCCTCTCATTCAGCGCTTGGTTTAAAACCATCAGCCCGACTCTCTACTCGCCCGTATTACTCCTCCAGAGGGAGCAAATCTTCAAGTCTAATCACATCCATATTCTCTATAGGGAATTTTTCATAATAAGGCTTCAATCTATGGACGTTGACTATGGAAATTATCCTTCTTTTCGTACTAGTAATCTCAATTGCACCATGAGGAAAAACATTAGTAACAAAAAATGGTCCAACCCATCTGGACCTTAGCTTACCAATAAATAAACGAAGATGAGTATTAAATAAAATAAATTTTTGTCCCATAACAAAATTCTTTCGAGAAATCATTTTTCGTGAAAAAGCTTAGTCTTCTGCTTGTATATACGAGAACTCTCGTAAGCATCGTTACGTATCTCCTCTAGCTTGTTAATTTCTAGTTGCCTTTGTTTCCCTGCTTTATCATACTCCATGTTGCACATTTTTACCTCCCAAAAAGCCTTATGTTCAAGTTCAACCGGGAGATGACAAGCTTTTCCATATACCAACCGATATGGAGACATACCAATCGGTGTCTTGTATATCGTTCTGTATGCCCATAATGCATCGCTGAGTCACCAACTCCAATATTTCCACGTAGTATTAACGGTTTTCTCTAGAATGGATTTGATCTCACGAAATTTTATCTTGCCCATTAGTTTGTGAGTGGTAAGGCATACCGACCTTGTGAGTAATGTTGTACTTCTTGGGGAGATCATGGAAGGATTTTTGAAAATGTGAACCTCCATCACTAATAAGCATACATGGTGTTCCATGTTTAGTGAAATATTTTCCTTTTCAAACTCACAAACAACTTGAAAATCATTAGTAGGGGTGGCTTTAGCTTCCACCCATTTCGAAACATAATCCACAACAAAAAGTATGTAAAATTTTTCATACGAATTAACAAAAGGGCCCATAAAATCAATTCCTCACACATCGAATATTTCTACAACAATAATCGGTGTGAGTGGCATTTGATTTCGAGCACCTAGATTTCCCGTCCGTTGACATCTATCATAAGATTTGCAAAAAAAACATATGCATCCTCAAATAGGGTGGGATAATAAAAGCCACTCTCAAGAACTTTGAGAGCGGTACGTTTAGAACCAAAGTGGCCACCACAAGCATAAGAATGACAAAAAGATAGAATAGATTAAAATTTAGAGTTAGGTACGCACCTGCGCATGATCTGATCAGCATAATATTTCCACAAGTAGAGATCATCCCACACATACTGATTGGCTATCTTCTTAAGCTTTAGATTTTGAAAACTAGACATTGTACTAGGTACCTGCCTCATAACCAAGTAGTTCACTATGTCAGCGTACCAAGGTGTTGATTCTTCTAGTGAGAAAAGTTTTTCATCTGGGAAACGACCTTGTAAGAAAAGTTCTTCTTCAGAAACAACAAGTCTACTAAGATGTTCTGTAACACTATTCTCAACTCCTTTCTTTTCTCTAATTTCTATGTCAAATTCTTGCAACAACAGAATCCATTGTATCATCCTTGGCTTAGCTTCTTTCTTCTTTAGTAGGTACCTAAGTGCTGCGTGATTAGAATATACAACCACTTTTGTTCCCACCAGATATGATCTAAATTTTTCTAGTGCAAAAACTATAGCTAACAACTCATTCTCCATGGTAGAATAGTTGATTTGCGTAAGGTTTAGGATCCTAGATGCATAGTAAATCATGTGGGACAATTTGCCCATCTTTTGACCCAAAACAGCCCCAACTGCATAGTTACTCGCATCACACATCAACTCAAATGGTAAACTCCAATCGGGTGACTTAATAATTGGTGCAGTTATCAACAACTCTTTCAATCTACCAAAGACATCCTTGCACTCCTGGTCAAAGTTAAAAGTAGCCTTTTTTGCAACAATTTGCACATCGTCATTGAGACTTTGGAGAAATCTTTGATGAACCGCTTGTGAAAACCTGCATGACCAAGAAACGAGCGAATCTCCCGAAGTGGGGTATTGTAAGTTTCTTATTAATTCTATCTTTGTTTTGTCTACTTTGAGCCCTCGATAGGACATAATGTGACCGAGCATTATACCATGGTTTACCATAAAGTGGCATTTCTCGCAATTTAGAACAAGGTAAGTGTCTATGCATCTATTTAGAACAAGTTCAAGATTTTTTAAGCAAATATCAAATGAATTGCCATAAACACTTAAATCATCCATAAATACCTCAATGATGTGTTCCACGTAGTCAGAAAATATACTAACCATACATCTATGAAAAGTGGCAGGCGCATTGCAAAGACCAAACGACATCCTTCTATAGGCAAACATACCAAAAGGACAAGTAAAAGTAGTCTTTTCTTGATCCTCCTGTGCAATAACAATTTGATTGTACCTTGAATAACCATCCAAAAAGAAATAATGAGAATGTCCCGACAACCTCTCTAACATCTGATCAATGAAAGGAAAAGGAAAGTGATCCTTCCGGGTAGCAGAATTGAGCTTTCTGTAGTCTATGCATACTCTCCATCATGTTTGAACTCTTGTAGGAACAAGCTCATCATCTTGATTTATAACAACAGTGACACCTGATTTCTTTGGTACCACTTGTACCGGACTAACCCATTTGCTGTCAGAAATTGGGTAAATTACCCCCACAATTAGAAATTTGAGGATTTATTTCTTCACGACCTCCATCATTGGGGGTTAAGCCTACACTGAGCATCACGTATTGGCTTTGCATCATCTTCCATTAGAATTCTATGCATGCACATGGATGGACTAATGCCTTTGAGGTCAGCAATCATCCAACCAATGGCCGTTTTGTGCTTTTTTGAGAACCCTAATCAAGCGTTCTTCTTATATGACAGTGAGATTCTTTGAAATGATCACCAGAAGCTCCTCTTTATCACTCAAGTATGCATACTTTAAGTGATCGGGAAGAGGCTTCAATTCTAGTTTAGGTGCCTACATAATAGAAGGTAAAGGAACCTTATTAGTTCCGGGTAAAAAGATATATGAGATATTGCCCGTTTGAGCTTCTTGTAGTGTCGTTAAAGCACCACACATCTCCACTAGCTCTTTGGATAAGTCAAAATCCAAGTTCGTTTGCCCATGAACGTCCAATTTAATGTTGTTACGCAACACAACTCCAAGTTCTTCTTCACTGTTCAAATCAAACATTTGATGTGCTAGCGAACCAATAACATCGATAGAGAAAGCAGAGTGAACATCACTAGGGTAACACATGGATTCAAATATGTTGAAGCGAATAATCCCCTTATCAATTCCATAGTGAGTGTACTACTATCAACATCAATCTTCGTCATTACAGCTTTCATAAACGGTCTCAGAAGTAATAACGAAGTAGAGGAACTAATTTCTCCATTCTGTATATCTACAATATAGAAATCAACTGGAAATATTAACTCATTCACTTGAAATAACACGTCCTCCACGAGTTCCTTAAGTTATATGTTGGATTTGTTTGCTAATTGAATAATAATCCATGTCTCTTTTAAAGGTCCAAAATTCAAAGACTCATAAATATCGGCTGACATAACACTTATGGAAGCTCCCAAATCAAGTAAAGCACGCTCAAACCTCTTAGTACCAATAGTAATTGGCACCGTAAATCCTCTGGGATCCGTACACTTTGCAAGCATCTTCTTTAACAACATAGTCGTAACACTCTCGTCCACCTTAGTGACTTCACTAGGAATCAACTTATCCTTCTTTGTATACAAATCCTTCAGAAACTTGGCATATCTAGGCATAGTTTTGATGACTTTAACAAATGGGATGTGATTTGCACCTTCTTGAAGATATCCATGATCGCTTTATCTTGAGCTTCTTTCTTGGATTTGGCAAAACGACTAAGAAAATGAGGTGGTATGGTAAAGGTAGGAACCGTGTCCTTATGTTGGCCGGTTGAGATTGGCTTTTAATTTGGCACGGTTTTCTCCTTTATTTTTTTTTCTAAGTCACCACTAACCTTCTCTTGTTGTTAAAGTTACCACATTGAAGTGCTCTCTTGGGTTCATGACAGGTTGTGATAGCAACTTTATCGATGTTTGTGCCTTCAACAGATTTACATCGTTCGTCAATTGCCCCATTTGAGTTCGAATATCCTTTATCGCCATATCCTGGTTCTTCAGAATTACTTCATGATTGTGTATCATAACCTTCATCATCTCCTCTAGACTGGAACCCTGAGTTTGTGGGTGAGGTTGAGGCTGAGGTTGGAATTATGGTTGTTGAAAACCACTTTGTCTCCCATAAGCTGCTGGCATATGAGCTGCAATTTGCTTGTTTGCATAACTAAAATATTTGGGTGATCTTTCCAACCGGGATAGTAGGTATTAGAATAAGGATCATACCTCGGCCTTTGATTAGGAAATATAGCATTTACCTCATCATCGTCTTCGTATGCAGGAACAAATGCAGAAGTTATCCGTTGGACCATCTTTTCCATATTACCCATTCGTTGTTCCATGTGGGAAGAATCACTCATCTTACTAACTTTTTGAACTGTCGACGAATCTCTAGTATAAAACCACTGCGTGTTTGCAGCCATGCTTTCAATTAAACTCGTAACTTCCTTGATAGTTTTATTAACTAATGTACCACTAATTGCAGCATCAATCAAGTGCATCTCATGCGGTAGTAACCCTCATAGAAGTGTGTGATGACTAGTTGTGGTGGTATCTGATGGTGTGGGCAGCTTGCCAACAATCTCTTGTACCTCTTCCAGTACTCATACAAATATTCTCCAGTAATCTTCAAAATGCCACTGATCTCCTTACGAATAGATGCAGCCTTAGAAGCAGGAAAATACTTCTCCAAGAACATCTTTTTCATTCCAGTCCATGTGGTAACACTTCCGGAAGAAAGGTAGTATAACAATGATTCTGCTTGGTCCGGCAGTGATAACAAAAAATCTTGTAGGAAAGCTTTGTTAGAATCGTCATCACTATTTCTCAAACTTCGTATTGTATTCTGAAACTGCTGCAAATGTCGATTAGGATCTTCACACGGTAGTCCCTTGAACTTAGAAAGCCAATGAAAAAGGTTTGATTTGAGTTCCACTGTGTTATATAGAGTAATACACAGTGGTTGATATTCCAAACATGGGGATGTTAGATCTCTCAACGTCTTCCTCTCTGGAGGTGGAGGTGGTATAGGATCATCCATCTCTTCTACAGGTGGATCTTGTAGCAAAAATTAAGATTCCTGCAGTATTGTCCCCTTGCGAGTTTGAACTCCGCACCTTCGGGTAATCCCAACTTTTAGTTTCCAGAGATTAAGTACCTGAAAGCAAAAAATATCTAGAAAACAAAGTTAAAAACTAAAAACAAAATCTAAAAATAAAAATAAACAGAAATAATAACAACGAAAACCAATTGCTCCCCGACAACGGCGCCAAAATTTGTTGCTTGTTGTAGGTGCACAAATTAATTCTCTTATATTATACTTTACTAATGAATAATGTAGCATTAAATAGA
>JAJJMC010012048.1:86456-99472 GCA_023531435.1 Papaver californicum | reverse complement strand
TACTAAACAATCATTGAGTTAATATACTTATATATTATTATTCATCATAGATTATCACCAACCGTAGAATAGCAGGTACGCTTACCTATCCCCAAAACTCCTATTATCACCGGGTAACAAGTATGCTTAATCACCAGATTCTATCGAACTGAGCCGCCTTGAGGTACGCTTACAAGGTGTAACTCAATCGAATGCTTTAAGGTTTTGAATTTATGTTTGATCCTAATAGTTAGACTCAGTACACCCGGTCCACTTTCTGGTGTTGTTCTTACACGCGATTACTCCACAGAATTCCTTAGTAAGGTCTCATGTTCTCTACTTAGGTAAGATGTTATGATACAATTACGGATACCCAACTCTTACTAGTTTTATATTAATTAAAAAATCAATTTATTTGGCCACCTAAACAATCTATCAATCAAGCATGAACATTCGTATTAGTAAAAACAGACGATAATCATGTGAAGAACTTCAAAATAGATTCATATATAATAACTCAAATCATGTCTAGTACTTAGAATTCATCCTCAATCAATTAGGTTTTTATTTACTCATGGATGTAGAAGCATCCATGTTATACATAAGAGTAAATAATTTGTTACGATAGTGAAACCGCTCCAAACCCTAGCTTTTGCTCCTTGTGTTTTTGATCTCCTCCAAGACTTGTAAAGTTGTTAAAAAGGATGTCTTCTTAGGGTTATGGAAGTCTTCTTATATAGTATTCATCATAGCTAGGTGTTAGAGTCCTAATGGGACCATGATACCTTGATTTAGAAGTCAAAAACGTGTCTTAGAGGTGGCTCCCGTCGATTCATAATCGGTAGTATCAGTCCTCCTCTTTCTACCGATTGTTAGTGTCCAAAAACAAGTGTTTTTTGATGCCAAAATCATCCATAATCGGTAGTCACGACACCCTCCTTATCTACAAATTGTAAAAGCTCAAAATATGACTTTTCCTGTGTCCAAAACTTGCTATAATCGGTAGACTCGATACCCATCATATCTACCAATTGTAAAACACCTAAAACGGACTTCTTCTGTGTCCATCGGTAGGCACGGTTTCCTTGTTACCTTCCGATTGTAATACTGTGTGTTTCACTTTCTTCATCTCGGTTGTTTTGTTCATAACTTACTCATACGAACTCGGAATGACCTCATTCTTTTTGCGTTATCTTCGTCTTTCAATTATATTCAAGATGATTATAAGAAAATATGGATTTGAGCGAGTTGAACTTGGTATTTTTCTCTACTTCAATTTTCTTGTTCATTTCATGTTGCAACGAACTCCTTTCTTCTTTTTTGGCCTTGGGACACTTGAATATTTGTAGCACTTCACTTCTTAGCTTTTTTGTAACCACTTTCACTCTTATTGGGATGATTCACCCAATCGAGAAAAATAAAACAACACAAGATTAATAACAAGTAATATACAAGAATTTTAGCAAATATTTGAAAGTATTTGACACTAAAACATGTGAATTATGCACTTATCATCTACGGGCCAGGCTTTGATGGGGATAATCATTCCATTAGTCATATTTCTCATGAACAAGGTCAAGGAAGCTCTGATAATGTTGCGAATGAGACATCAACCCGATATTTGAATATTGAAGATTCACCAGAGGTATTATATCTTCTCATTCACACTCTGTTATTATTATCATTACTTACAATTACTTTCTTTACTGTGATATATATTTACTTAGTCACTTATCAGTCTTATCCTATTCACCTCATAAATCTTTGTTATTCTACTTTTCATTCCATCTAAAATCATTATATATTTCTTATGGCTACTAGTATACAACAATCCCCTTAGGAATTCAGAATTCTCTCTTGGAATTTACAGGGCCTTAGATCTATATTTAAGCAAGATCATTTGAAAGTTTTAATTAAATCTCATATTGTTGAAATGCTTTTTCTATCCGAAACTAAATCACAAATACCTTTAATGGAATTAGTTTCTTAATAATTTACAAGCCAAAGAATGGATAGTGGTACCATCTATTGGCAATCCTGGAGGCATATCTATAGCTTGGTTTTCTAATATTTCAGCTTTTTTACTTAAATTATAAGATAATATCTTTTATTTTAAGGTCCTTAAATCTGATATATGTATGAACATTTCCTTTATATATGGAGCTCTACAAAATGATATTAGAATTAGGCAATGGGACTTTCTTTATTCTCTAAAAGACTATCAAATCCTTTAGGCTATCATAGGTGATTTAAATTTTATTTTGCATGTTTCTTTTTTTTTTGTAGAAATAATTATTTAAATTAATCAAATGTCAACAAGTGACAGAAATTGATATATCATCAACAAAGAATAGTGAAAAATACATTTAATGAGATCCCCTAAAACAAAAGATATAAAACACATTAAAAATATTGAATACATGTTCAAATAGGAATCGGATGTTTTCTGGGGGATGGTTATTGGAAATCTTTCTAAACATTTGGATAACTTCCTCAAATATTGATGCTCCCATAGCAAGGAGTAATAAGCACATAACACCATAATCGTGATTAGAACTAGTACCCATGGATCTTGTATTGAGTCATAATATCATAAAAAATTATCATTGATGATATGCATGAATATATCATCACATATTAACAAAGTGCCATTAAGCTCCATAAAGACAATAATCTGTCATTAGAATATCAGGAGAAATATATAAGAAACCTAAACCTACAATCCAAATTAAGGATAAGTTTTATTTAAAGCAGGAAATACTAGTTAAACAAACCCAAATTCACTCGGCAAATCTGATATATCATATCAAATCTAAGTAAATCTAGGTTTGAAGATGAAAATTTATGGATGAAAAAAGTTTTAGAGGATTGTTTGGAAAAAACTGATATTGAGAGGGAAAAGGGGAGAGGGAGAAAGGGGGGAGATCTAAATTTTTCAGGATTACCTTTTACTTGGACTAATAAAAGAGTAGGTAATGGGCATATATAAGAAAGAATTGATAGAGTCCTCGTAAATCATAAATGGATTGAAATTTATCCTCATTCTCATAACTTGCATATGACTAGGGTTGTTAGTGATCATGCTCCCATCTTGTTGGAAACACTACATTCTAATAGAAGTACTAATCGTTCTATGAGATACATGAAATATTGGCAACAACACAAATCATATGATACTGTGATATCCACATCTATTTCTAAAGGTAATGATTTAAATAGTAGATTACCTATATGATTTCCCACTTAAAATATCATCTTAGAATTTGGAATAAGAAATAATTTAGCAATAGTTTTCATAACATATCTGATACGTTGCAAAAAATTTGAGCACCATAATCAATTATATCCAACTTTAGAAACTAAAACAAGATTAATTGGATTGCATAATGAGTTAGAAGCTTGGTATGCGGTAGAAAAAAATTATTGGAGTCAACATGTTAAGACAAATGAGTTAAGGAAAATTATCATAATATACAATTTTTTCATCAAAATGCATCGGAAAGACGCAGGATTAACCATATTTATGCCATACGAGAACAATCTGGTTTATGGATTGAGGGACATGCTCAAGTTAGTGACTTAATTACTTCCCATTTTAAAAATATTTCTCAAACTGCTAATACTTAAAGACACCCTATCTTTACATCTATATTTGCTCATATTATGTCTACTGAAGATAATTTTACATTATGTGCTATTTCTGATGAAGTTGAAATAAAAAATGCGTTTTTCATGATGAATGCTTAGGGTGCACCCGTCCCTGATGGTTTTCTACCAGGGTTCTATCAGCATCATTGGGACCTACTAAGTGTTGATATTATTAATTGGGTTCACAATGTGTTTAGACATACAGTTTTGGAGCCTAGAGTCAATCATACTTTCATATGCCTTATTCCAAAGACTCAAATTCCTACTACATCTGCTGAATTTAGACCCATTAGTCTCAGTAATGCTATGTACAAACTAGTTGCTAAAATTATAGCTATTAGGCTTAAACCTTTTTTAGATAGTTTAATCTCATAAAATCAATCTACCTTTATACTTAAACGACAAATAACAGATAATATTGTTGTAGCACATGAAATTTTTTGCGTACCATAAAAATTAGTAGAAGAAAACAAGGAACTACGACTATGAAATTAGATCTATCTAAGGCCTTTGATCGTATAGAATGGAGTTTTATCATTCATATGCGTACTATTATGTTTTTTTCAAAAGATTTATGTGATTTGACATATGTGTGTATTTCCACTGTTTCTTATTCGATCCTTGTTAATGGTTCTCCTGGGGAGACTTTTAGACCTTCTAGAGGTATTCGCTAAAGAGATCCTTTATCTCCTACTCTTTTTATACTATGCATGGAAGCTCTATCTAAATTATTTCTTCATGGAGAACAAAATAAGCTAATTTCGGGTATTAAAGTCACCCCAAGTAGTCCAACTGTTTCTCACTTGTTTTTTGCTGATGATGCTTTTCTTTTCGCTATTGCTAGTATTAAACAAGCAAAACAATTATTAGACATTCTGAAACTTTTTAGTAATTCTTCTGGTCAAACGGTTAACTATCTAAAATCAGGCATATATATTAGTAAAGGAGTTCATAATAAACACTGTAAATTATTAGCAAAAATTTAAAAATAGGAAGAATTACAAAAACTGATATTTATCTAGGCATACCTTTATTTTTTCATTGTACTAAAAGCTTTAGTTACCAACAACTTTTAGATAAAGTCTATAAAATAATTCAAGGTTGGAAGGAGAAATTACTTTCCCATGCTAGTACAATTGTTTTAATTACTTTTGCCACTAGTGTTATGCCCATGTATCAAATGATGTGTTTTGCTTTACCTACTAAAACTCTCAATCGTCTTAATGCTCTTCAGCGTGACTTCTGGTGGCAAAGCAAAGAGAAGTAAATGGAATTATATTAAATCTTGGACCTCTATTTGTACCAATAAAGCTAGTGGAGGTTTAGGTTTCAAAAATCCTCATAAATTTAATCCTGCATTATTAACTAGATTAGTTTGGTAGTTATTGAACAATCAGGACCTGTTATGGTGTAAAATTCTTAAGCGTAAATATTTCCCTAAGTCAAACTCGATCTATTATAAGAAGAAAAATATTAAATCTTGGATTTGGACAAGTATCTGTCGAGGAATAGATGTTATTAAACAAAATATTATTGGGAAATAGGTAAAGGTACTCATATTTTACTATTTTATAATAAGTGTTTACCAAATGGAGCAACTCCTTCTCCAAGGTCTCGCATTTTTCCTAACTCTGTTCCAAGTGTTTCAGATATTATTACCACTATTGGTCAATGGAACTTTCCTCTCATATCTCGTTTGTTTGATGATGTTACTATTACTGCCATTCGTACTATAGAACTCAATGTTGATAGTAACGATACTAGGAAATGGAACCGAAAATGGTGAAGATTTTGTTAAATCGGCTTATAATTTTCATTACTAATCAGAATCACACTAGACATAAAGTTTATTGGGCTGGAATTGGACTCTTAAAGTCATTCCAAAAGTTCAATTTTCCTTTGGAAATTTTAGTCAACTACCTACCATTTAAACAGATTCTGGGTAGATTCAATCATATGGACACTACATGTCATCTGTGCAATACTAATACCATAGAATCTACATACCATTTATTTCTGCGGTGTATTTTCTCTAAAGCTATATGGGGGGGGTCTATCTTTAACTCACATTTTTCACCCAACTTCTAATAAAAATTTACTGAGTGGTGTATCGATTGGCTTAAAGATAAGACTAATTATAATATAATAGCTTATAGTTTATGGTTTATTTGGAAATTTAGATGCAAGGTGATTTTCCAGGGCATTCATCCTAATCCAATCCCTTTTCTCCATACTTTACCTTCTTCAATTTATGCTTTATTATTATCTACCGCTAATACTTTAATTAATTTGCCTCATATATCTCATTGTGATGTCTGGCATCTAGGTTCATGCGTATCTCATCTACGATATTAATTATGGTTTCTTTGATGCAGCTTTCAAGAAAAATGCATTTGATCTAGTTCATTTTAGTAATCTTGGTGAAATCTGTGAATTTGCAGTAGGCAATGGATGGTGTTCCATCCCTTTGGAGGCAGAGTCCACAACAAGCAGAGCATTAGCATAATGGCCAGGACAATTGGGGTTCCGATCAGTGAAATTCTATAATGATACTAATAAGCAAGTCATACAGGCACTGCAACATCAACAATTTGAAATTTACTGGAGATTGCTACAATTTTTGATTTGTATTAAGTATCTCAGTCATAATTTTGTTTTCTCTTCCTTCTCCTTCTCCTATGTTAACAGAACTTATAATAAACTAGCAGATATGACAGCTAAGTTTTGCATAAAGTATGATCAGTCTTTTTTTTACCTCTGTGAATATATATCTTGCTCAGAATAAGATTGTCTAAATCACCTATGTAAACAAAAAAATTACTCATGTGTAAATTTTTCTAGTTAACATTATATATATTCCCGTTTATCAAAAATAAAAATAAAAATAAAATCATAAGCAATTTTAAGTAGGCTTTTTATTTTGACAATTACACCCTTACATTTGAGTAAAGGTGTCAATCTTATTCAAACTTTTTCGAAGGAATGTTGAATATAGAATGAATTTTACTTTTAAAGAAACATTTCAGATTTTTTTGGGTTTTACGATTTTTCTATTTTATTGCAATGGCAGACCGGTATTAGGCGTCTGGCTCTATAGTCTACATTATGCGACTTCAGGACTCAGGAGGAAGGACATCAGAATCTATTAGTGATCCAATGCTCCTGTTGTTGTTCACTTAAGCTACTACCATCTTAAATAATCTTAGCAAGAACGTGAACTTTTTATCGGACCCTTGGTTTATACGATGTGACAAATTCAAAAACCATCATATGAAGATTTGTACTGTATTTGCTGATTCCGCAAATTAAAAGCTAAAGCTAGATGTTGGAACTGAACCGTGTAGCAGAAATAGAGATGAAGGAAGACGAAGGTGAGGTCCATGCCTCATACATGCTGATTATGTACCACGAACACCATCACTAGTCACACTCCGTCCACAAAACAGACGAGAAAGCATATGTTCCTCAAAGATAAAACGTGATAATCAGAATCTTCATCAGAAAATGAATCTGATGGGTAACCAACGAAGAACTTCATCGATATTAGAATCTTAAGATTCAATCGTCAAGCCAAATTAACTCTTCATTTAAATCCATCTGTGATTGTTACTTCATCGATTTCATTTTTTATTTCTTTTACGATTTCGAAAACCTAATTTATACGATTTCAGATCGATTGAATCATCTGATTTATAATTAAAGCACAGATCTATAATGGGTTTTATCTGAATCTCTCTATTAACATAGAAATTTTTAAAAAATTTAACAATTTTTTTTCTAGGGTTCTTGACAGATTTTTTTCTTTCTTTTTGGATAATCAATTTATCCTTTATCTTAATCTGAAATCTAAGTTCAAATTCGATCTCAGCATACATGAATTTCTATTACCCAAAACTGATTTGATTTGATTGCTATTTATTAGTTTAGTTGTTTATGGCCTCTACAAAATCAAATCGTTTCTCTGGTCATTAAGTGGATTGTCTTTCAAAAAAAGAAAATGTGATTTTTTTAATGAAATTTTCTCACTGCAAAATTACTTGTTCTTCTAATGATCTTTTTATATGTACGTTTAAATGAACCATGATGTAACTCGTTGTATGTCATGAACCATGTTGTGGATGCAGCTTCAGGATGGTTTCATCTGTTATGTGACTGCAAATGTACCGTGTTGGGGAAAATTGAAGGGTTGCAAATACAGGGCAAAACTAAGGAGAAAACTTAATGGTTGAGAAACCATTGAAAGATTTAGTGTCTCATATGTTATGTCCATTATGTTCACTTTGTCAAGAATTCAGTGCCTCTCGCCTGTGTATGCGTGTAACAGAGATGAAGAACTTCTCTTTGGATCGAAATACCGAAGAACAAACAGATGAAGTGAATGTTGGCTACTTCGCGCGTGCCAAACTAACGAGTGAAATTTCGACGGGTTGGGCGGGTGGGTCGGGTGAGATTTGGCGGGTGCGGATCAGGTTGGCGGGTTGGGTCGGATTTGTGCACCCCCTACACTCCGTATGACTACTCAGATCAAGTGAGATTTATTCTTTGAATAAGAAACATCACCGTTGATGTCGATACTCCTCGGATTGATTAACACATTAAGTGCTTGATGTTCCATTTTTTTAGACTCGAGAGTGTTTATTAACCTGGCATTTTTGAGGGCTACCAAAAACTAATTAGGGGTGACTAATAAAAAAAAAGGTCATTTTTAAGTAATATCAAGACATCCCTTATCCATCTAATTTCTATAATGGCTAATCTACCCTTGCTTAAATAGTGTTAATTTTTATTAATTAGTTGATTAATTTGGTTATAGTTAGTGTTAAATGATGAATTTGAGTTTTAGTTTTAGAATAAAAATAGAGAGTGTATAAGAGAGGAAGAAGAGGAAGAAGAAGAAGAAGAAGAAGAATTTTTGGGAAATCAAACTTTGACTAAATTCAATCATAAACATGGATGGGTATGACATAGAAGATGAGATTGAACATGAAGAACATAGTATTGAAGGTTCAAACACGTTTAGAGATGACGATTTGTGTTATTTTTTGGATGATCCAAATTTTGTTGTGGAAGAAAACCTAGACGATGAATCACATCAAAATGAAGATAATAATGCATCAAACAATCAGATATTGTGTTAAGAAGCTCAAAACCCAATTTGTATGTGTCTGTATGTGATAGGAAACAAAATTTTTTTATTTTTGCATGCATTGATTGCCATGGAAGTCCCATAATCGGTAGTTTAAGCTACTCCATAAACTACTGATTGTACGTCTGTTCAGAAAAAAAATTGAACAATCAGTAGTCTCGTGTAGATTACTACCTACCGATTGTACAAAATCCCCAAATTGAAAAAAAATTTGATTTTTTTTTTTTACAAATTGAATCAGTAGTCTCGTAAGCTACTCGTTTACAAAGACTTATTGACTACCGATTATAATAGTCGCCCCAAATTGAATTTTTTTGAATATATGTTTGCACAATCGGTAGTTTAAGAGAACTTACTATATTCCGATTGAGTTAGTCGCCCCAAATTTGTTTTTCTCCAAACCTACAAAGTTATTATTTTGCAAACTTTCCAATCAGTAGTTAATGTCAAATAGTTACCTACCGATTGTATTATAGTCGGTAGTTGTGTAATACACTAAACCACCGATTATATTTGTACAGGACTTGAGTAGATTTCTTCCATGCTAGTCGCCCCAAAACTGAATTTATCCAAACCTACAAAGATAATATTTTGTAAACTTTACAATCGATAGTTAATGAATACATATACCTACCGATTGTAAATAATCGGTAGTTTTTAACAAATTAAACCTCCGATTATACTTGTTTTTGTGGACAGGACTTGAGTTAATTTCCACGTTACAATCGGTAGTTAATGCATACATCTTACCTATCGATTGTAAATAATTGGTAGCACGGGACTTTTATTAACTACCGATTGTTCATAATCGGTAGCATGTGAACCAAATTAACTACCGATTATCATTGTTTAACTCATTGCTATTTTACGTAGATTATTGAATGGGTTAATCCTGCTGCATACGAGGGTCCTGATACTTCCCTACACTATGCAAATAATTTGGTACGCTACATACCCACTCTTAACTTGTTCTTAGAATGAATGTTACATGGTTAGGCTTATGATATTTGTTTTGTTATATGCGCATTAAGACATTTGGAAATAAGCAGGAGGCAAATGAATGGCTTCTCAACAAGGCTAAAGAGAAGATGTGCGTTGTAGTTCAGAATAATTGCGTGAAAGTTGATCGATTTGAAATAATTTGTGAGAGAGGTGGCGAGCGAAAGAGTCATATGGGAAAGAATTATAAATTCGTAAAGAAGACGGATAGGATATACCGAGGTAATTCAAAGAAGATTGGATGCCCATTTAAGATTATCTTCCATAAGCCCGAAGGTAAGAAAGGAAAAGTATGGAAAATGTATAGAGTTGCTAATGATCGTCATAACCACGAAGATCCGGAAAATCTTATTGGGCATGTAATGGTTTCCAAGTTAAAACCACAAGAAATAGAGACGGTGAAGTCTATGAGGACCGTAATGAAAGCGAGTTCAATCATTTCTAAGATAAAGGCGGATGACCCCAACAACTTGTCCTCGTTGTCTACAATTTATTCGGCGCTAGCACAGATCAAAAGGACGGAATTGGACGGTTGAATGGTTATGCAACAATCTGAGTGGTTAGCCGAGAAACACGATTACACGTTGAGAAAAGAAGAAAGGGATGGTAAGGTGATTCGTATTTTCTTGGCACATCCGCAGATGATCCAATTGGCTCAATGCTTTCATCAAATTTTGTTGATAGATGCTACTTACAAGACAAACAGGTACAATATGCCGTTGTTGAACATTGTTTGCCACACTTCGGAAAAATGCACATTTACTGTGGCTTGGGGTTTAATGGATGATGAGAACGATGTGAGTTTTATTTGGATGTTGCAAACGTTGAGGTCGATCTATAATGGCGATAATTTTCCAAGGGTTATTGTAACAGATAACGATACAGGCTTGATGAATGCAATAAATGTAGTGTTTTCGGAAGCCCAGAATTTGCTTTGTACGTGGCACATTCAATGCAACATCAAATTCAATTGCAGACATCATATCCAAGCTAAAAAACGAAATATAGGTACCAAGAGGTCAAAGGAAGAGGATGAAAGTATTAGTAAACTAATCGTCGAAGAACAAAAAGAAGAGAAAAGGTTGGCCGAAGAAAAGTGGGCCGATGATGGAATGAAATGGTCTTTATTTTAAAAAGCATGGGATAAGATAGTTTGGTCGATGACGGAGAAAGATTATGAATACAACTGGAAGAAGTTTGAGGATGAATGGGCCAAGGACTACCCCAAAGCAGTTAAGTATTGCAAATCACAATGGTTGGGAACACATAAGGATAAGTTTGTGTATGCATGAACATATGAATATCAACACTTCAAGAACGAGGCAACAATCATTGCAGAGGGGTCCCATGGCCGATTAAAGAAGATACTAGTCGGAAGCCAAAATGGGGTCGTGTCGGTCCAAGAAGCAATCCATGAGTTCTCCGAACGTGACCTCACTAAGATTCATGGTTCAATGAAAAAAAGTCGGCGTAGATTCCCGTTGGCACATTTAAAACATAAAGATGTTCTAAGGGGTATAGTTTGTAAAGTTTCTTGTTGGAAAATAAATTTCATGATGAAATAATTGGAGTTGTACAGAGATCACGATGATGAGACTACGGTTTGCAACTGCAAGACGATGATAAGTATTGGACTCCCGTGTCGTCACATGATTGGAAGGTACAAAGAAGTGATTTACATTAATGATATTCATCCCTTTTGGAAGCAATTAAATTTCACTCCAACAACCCCGGAGGTGATGGTGTGTCGTTCGTGGAGACGAAAATATTTGCACGACTACGCGAGCGTTATTCTAGGTCAAATGGGGCACAAAAGCAAATTTTGGTGCACTATTTAGAGGAATGCCTTCACCCTTATCAACAGGTTGTTCATGAACCAATAAAAGGAAAGACGATTGGTAGGCCGAATACCGAAAAGCCGAGGTCAATTCAAAGGAAAGAGTTGAAAGAATTGTTATCTAGTTGTCGTGGCCTTTCTAGGCATGAACATACTGAAGATGAGTATGAAGATTTCCCGTCTTCAGCGAAAAGGGGTCGTCCAAGGAAGGATCAAGGTGGAACAAGCTCACGACAAGCCAAAGCTAAGGTGTCTACGATTCCTTCCCAACAAAGTCAAACCCAACATATACACGATAGGTATTTGGACCAACTCTCTCTACTCATTATACCATTTGTTTTGTCCACCGACGATGTAGATGGGGATGACAATTGTGGTTTCCACGTTGCTTTGAAACAAATGGGAAACTTTAGTGAGGCAGCTACCGAGAATACGACCCAATGGGAATATTTAAGAAATAAGATGGCCACGCATTTATTGGAGGATAAAGATTTTTATATTGAAATGATGAAAACAGGAGATACACATGGCGGAGAAGAAGGGTTCAACGAGTTATATACTCGTGTAAAAGGCGAAAAGGGATTGGAGGTGGTCGGATCCAGGTTTTGGATGATAATGCCGGTATGTGGGTATCTTTTAGCGGATGTATTGAACTGCGTGGTACATTTTTTTTGTCCTCCAAGAACAGGAGTTATTCTCACATTTACACCCACAAGGACGGTGTGTGATGATTCGATCAAGGATAGACGAATCATAATGGCTTTTGTTAATGGCAATCATTTTATCGGTTTAACTTTAAAAGAAGATTGTCCATTACCTCCAATTAGCCAGGTGGTCGTATTACTTCACAACTAATCATTGTAAGGAGTGGTTGAAGCAACACGATCAGAATATGAAACGTTGGGATCGTTTTTTTGGAAGTTCAGTACAGAACGTAATTGAACGTATCCAGGATGATGAATAGTTAATTTTGAATATTTTTTTTGAACATACGAATGTATACAAAAAAATATTAATACAATGTTTTGTTCACAACGACTAGTTCATTTTTTGCATGCATTTAATTCCATGAACAAATGATAATCGGTTGATAAAGGAGTAATATATCTACCGATTCCACCACATTCGGTAGTTTAAATTTTGTGCAAACTACCGATTATGTAAGTTGCCCCAAATTGGAATCCAATTTTTTTTTAAAACTCCTGGATACTAACAATCGGTAGTTTAAATTTTGTGCAAACTACCGATTATGTAAGTTGCCCCAAATTGGAATTCGATTTTTTTGCAAAACTCCTGGATACTAACAATCGGTAGTTTAAATTTTGTGCAAACATCCGATTATAAGTAGCCCCAAATTGGAAATCGAAATTTTTTGTAAAATTTTAACATTTTGTACAATCACAATCG
>JAJJMC010012048.1:0-61750 GCA_023531435.1 Papaver californicum | reverse complement strand
AAACTGTATGATATGTGAGAAAATCTTTCAACTTTTCTGGTGGGTGAATATCTCTTTGTGAACGTCGTAAAACATGAGAAACTGGAGTTGGTGGATCTGCATATGAAGTCATGGGTGAATTTGTATCATTATTGGACATCTAAGGGTGGTTCAGATACTAAGGGTGAATTTTTTTCACTACCCTCTAGCAATACATCCTCACTATTTTCGCTTGTTAGTGGAGTACAATCTGTTGGAAGTGGTACTAAACTAACAGGTGATAAATCATCTAAATACTCCCCCTGAGACCGATTCTCAGAATCAAGTTGTGGACGGAAAAATGTCTGTGTTTCAACAAATCTAACATCACGAGAGACAACCAACTTTCGAGAAGTAACATTATAACATATGTATCCTTTTTTAGTCGACGAATAACCATAAAATACACAACGAGTTGCCCGGGCATCTAACTTATCACGATGAATTGCTTGAAGATGCACATAAAAAACACAACCAAATACCCGCAGGTGAGATATGTCTGGCTTGTAGCCCTTTAAGACTTCCAACGGAGACTTGAATTCGATGATCCTACTAGGTAGTCGATTAATTAGATAAGTGGCAGTTAAAATCCCATGAGACCAGTATCATTTCGGTACATTCATATGAAGCATAATAGCTATAGCGGTTTCAAGAATATGACGAAGTTTCCTTTCAGCTGCTACATTTTGTTGAGGCGTTCCCACACAACTAAATTGATGTATAATCCCGTGACTTCGAAAAAAGATGGGAAGTGGACCTTTAACAAATTATGTACCATTATCCGATCTAAACACCTTAACTTTAGTACCAAATTGAATAACTACCATAGCATGAAACTCCATAAAAGCATCATAAATTTCAGTTTTTGATTTCAATAAGTATAACCAAGTTGCACGAGAAAATTCATCAATTAATACTAAGAAATACTTGTATCCATCATAAGAATCAATAGGTGCAGCACCCCATAAATCTGAATGAACTAAAGAAAAAAGTTCACTAGAAATAGATATTGACTAACGAAATGGTAGAAGAGTTTGTTTAGAAAACTGACAAGCATCACAAACAGTTGATACAACTGGCAAAGATGGAAAAAGACTTGATAAAATACGAGAAGATGGATGCCCCAAACGATAATGAAGAATATGATTGTCCAATGAGTTGATAGTATGCAAAGCCTTATTAACAAAATTGAAGGGATTGAACGGGTATAACCAATACGAGTATATTCCTTCACCAATCAATTTCTTCGTCTTTCGATCCTGAAATATGACCGACTTGGGGGTAAATATAACACTACAATTCAATGAGTTTGTAATTCTCCCAACCGATAAAAGTTGGATATGAAATGAAGGAACAACAACAGCATCATCACTTAAAGAGCCAGAAAAAACATTAATTTTACCACTTCCTAAAATGGGTACTGATTGTCCACTGGCAACAGAAACTGTTTTCTTTTCACAATTAGGATTGAAAGAGTGAACTGAAGTTGGATTGTTTGCCATATGATATGTGGCTCCGGAATCAACAATTCAACTATTTGTTTTAGGAGTCGATGTAAAATAGGATTGGAGATTACCTAAGCATGAATATACGTGTCTTCGGACGACTTTGTTGCTGACTTATTATATTGTTGAAGAATATGGTTTAACTGACTTAGAGTGATAGAAGTATCAACTACCACGACTTGCTCCTTTTTCTCTTTCTTTTTATTGTTGTCAAATGTAAGTTTTAAATGAGGGTGAAGCTGCCAACAACGATCCTTTGTATGTCCATTTCTACTACAATGATCACATCGGTAGGTTTTTCGTTTACCTTGACCCTTATTGCGATTACCATACGGTTTTCCTCTTTCAACAGCAAAAGCACTAGATTCCTCTTTAACAGGAACAATTTAGAGTCCATGATATCTTTTCGAGTTTCTTCACGCTGAATTGTAGCACAAATGCTTCATGTTAGCTTGTTTTCATCCGAAAGATTTATCATCTCTTTAGAATTTTACTTTTTGTAAAATACTAGTAATAAAGAAGTGGAGTAACAGAGAACTAAGGTTTTAAGGATATGTTTTCTCAAAATAATCAAAGTAATAATAAGGTAGAGACCCATCTCCAATGTTATATTTTTTTTAAATCTCATTTGGATCTTGACCGTCCAACTACCTGTAGAAAAATTAAATAAAAAATAAAATCATAAAATTAATTTAAGGATCTTTCTTTTTAATTTTTTATTCGTTTTAAAAAGAAAATATATTTAGCCCCAAAAATTAAATTCCTTATTAAGTTTATACTCCATAAGTATATAATCTCTTAGCCTTCCTTTTTTATTTCTTATTTACAATCCTCCTAATAATTTTAGGTAATTTTTAATGTTAATATTTTATTAAAATAAAATAGATAAATAACTAAGGGTAGTCAAATAAAATACTATGGTCTCCTTAATATTTTGACAAAGTCAGAGCGGACTAAAATTAAGAAACGGAGTGAGTATCTAACATCTCGCTTACCATCATTCATCAATATTATTTTCATCAAAGAGCACCGCTTCTAGTTCTGGCTTGTCAAAATATATGTGGTCTACGGAAAACTATATATATATATATTAGCCTAGGACATTATATATCTGGAGCTCAATTTCTAGATATTTTTCAGTTGAATTTCGAAATCAATGATTTCACTATACAATTTGGTCCAGTTCATGTGGTTGAAGCTTCTTCACTTCGTTCCGCAATCAAGTGGCAGTAGATGTGCAAATCTTTATACATTGAAGATTATAGTACTGTTTTTGTTGGTTACTTGGCCTTGTGCTGGGATCTGATTTTTGTTGCATGAAAACAAAAAGGGGTTTGAGGTCATACAGATTATTGTTCAGCTTAAACAATAATTGCTTAATCATACTTACTGAAACGATTATTAACCAAATGTGTCGGACAATTTACACTGGCAAAAGTAACATAGAAAGCAATCACGTCTCTACTGAAGCTTACTAAGTTCAAATGGATTAAATATTTACAGAGGCGAAGAACAATATTCAGAAGCTCAAGATTCAAATTATTTGAGAGAACTGACAAGCAACATTTCCCGACGTTTCCCATGTCTTATTTTTGTTTCTCTATATTGAGCAGCTTCCAACTCAATGTGTTGTTATTGCCTTATTGGCTTAGTCCTTAGACTCAGTGATGCAATGATGTCGATCATACCTTCAGTTCCTCTTGTTCTTGGTGAAATGGCTTAAAGAGAGCCTCCACTTCACTTGGATCAACGTCCTCAACCCTTGAAGGCTTCCAATTTGGCTTCTGCAAAAGAGATCAGAGCAAGAATGCTAAAGACTTTATATCTAATGGACATAAACCTATCAAGTATGCAACGCAGACACCCGCTAATGGACTTGGGAAAGATGGAAACTGTTCACAAGACCCGTCAAGTATCATGTAAGGTTTCAATTGAAACTGAAAGTGAAACCTGTACCAAATTACCTATCCAATCTAGAGCAAGGTTGGAATGCTTTTATTTCAATAAACAAGTTATGGTTATGAAGTGACAACACAGAGAAGAAAAAATACCTGGTCCTTGTCCACCAAAACTGCCCGGACACCTTCAGCAAAATCACTTCGGAGTGCGGATCTTACTGCAATGAGGTATTCAGCTTTCATGACACCACTTAACTGCAAAATCGAATTATAGGAACATAGATTCAACATCACATACTTTAAAATGCTTGGAACTCTAGCATGAATCACAACGATGAACAGGAAAACTAGAGTAAAGAAACTAAAAACTCACTTCAGATAAACTGTTGTCTGTTTTTCCTACTGCAGATGCAACTCTAGAATAATAGTTATTTGTGACGCAGAGAGAAAAGGGTGCCCCTTTTCCGAGCCCTTGAAGTGCCTCATTTGCCCATTCCACCACTGCAAAATAATAAAAAGCGAACAGGTTGAAAACTGGCACAGGTAGCATACAAACAAAATAGAATAACCAACCATCCTGCATACAAAACCATGGTATGGCACAATTTCCAATCAAATTAAAGGTGTGGGGTGATTTATGCACAATTCATCTTTATCATTTTTATGCTACCATCCATGATGTGCAGATTCTTCTTAAGGGAACAACACCAGACACAACTAACAAGGTACATCTTTCAATTTCTGTGTTTCTAGAAATATCTACAGAAGTTGATGTAGACATTCTTGGGGAGGTATTATTAATGTAATGAGCCTCCCAAATCCAAGAGTACTCAGGTTCTTGAATTCCTTCTGATTATGCCGATCAACCAGCACAAGTGCAACATCGTTACCTAATTGGAAGCTTGTCAGATCTGGTAATGCTGCTTATACGGGAGCAACTTCGTAAAACCAAAGAGATATATTCTCTTCGAGGACTAAAATGTTAAAGATTTAAGCTCTGAGAACATGGAAGAGATATGTGATAGTAGCTTAGATATCCACAAATGCAGAAAGCAGAGACGCTCATAGATTTTTGTCATCTTACAACTAATAAAAATAAATTGCCAGTGAACTGTACTCTATTTTTACTTTATTACTTTGTGGTGAGCACACCGTAAGCAGTTTCTTGTAACCAACATACCTGCAGCTTCAGTACTCAGTTGATGCTTCTTAAGTTCTTCTATGATCTCACTGACCGATTTATACGACTCAAAGGATGAAACTATATCAGGTAAAAGAATCTTCAACTGGGCTTCTGATTCAGGCTCCTTGCTAAAGTCTTGAATCAGTGCCCTAACATCGTTATTTGGGTCATCGGAACTGTTTGTGCAACAGGTAAAACAAGAGTTTTAACAGTATCTGCATCTCAATAACTAGCAAGAAAGATAGCAATCAAAATTTCAAGTTTCAATAATGGAGATGAGACGGACAAGGTAAACTCAAGAAGTGACTCCTTTAATGAGCCCAAATTTCCCGACGGCACATAGTGAGTCCCAAGACCCGCAAATAGTGCATCGGCAGGGGATGAAATCCTTTTACCAGTTAGTCCAAGATAAGCACCTTGTGAAGAAAAAAAAACACGTTTCAGGAATAAAAATAAATAAGGAAAACATAAATTTTTCTTATTCATCATTTTTTGCAGAAAGACCAATAAAGATTTTTATCATCATAGGAAGATCAACATTTATGTGCCACAAGTGACTCTCCAATCAGTTTAAGAGAAAACCTCTTTGGCTGGAAGCTTTCCTTATCATGGTTAAACCTTCGTAACTTCAATCAAAATGTCATACCAAGTCTTTCAAAACTATTGACATAGGTATGCAGAGTAGCAAACCATGCTTTGTTTTCTATACACAAAAGTCAGTCTTAAAGATTCATAGACGTCTCAGCCAAGATGATTACCCAGTTTCTATATAGTATATATCGGCACTCCTAATAGCATGACTAAGGAATTTTCGTTTTAGATGTGAAAAGAAATGGCATGCTAGAAATAGTTGAAGCCCAATGACATAGACACATGGGCATTGCTTGTTGAGACAAAAGAAAAAAAAAAAAAAAACAACTAGCACCCTACCGTAACCGTAGCTTATGTGAGTGACAGAGTAGGAGCGATTGTCAATTGCAGGTGAATTTGAATTTTGATCGAGGGGTCTGGTTTGAGAATGATTTTAAATTGCAGGAAGAGGGGTCAGGTTTGAGAAAGGAAACAAATAATGCTATCGTGAACTAAGTTCCAGCTGTATGGATAAGAAACGACAAGAAGCCGCAATTATTAAAACTTCATAACAGGTTCAGTTCAAGTTAAGTGTGTTAATCTACATTTTGAAGGTATTACATTTTTTTATTTTGTCGGAATGCAGTAGAATAGGCTAAAAGCTATGACTATGAGAGACAATTCCAGCAAACAATTGAGCATTTAGCTACGTTTAAACATAAAATGATCAGTGATATATTTTATTGTGATTTTCTGGACAGGAAGGCCAGTCCAAGACAACACAGGATATAAAAACTAAAGAGTGTTAACTTGCACCCCATACGAGCAGCTAACACCAATCACCATACCACCAGAACCATGGGTGAAATAAAACTAAGGCCCCTACCAAATGGTTGACGAAGTATAAAATTGTCTGATGTAGTGATGAAACTCTATCATGATAGAGTTCACAAGGGATTGGCATGAGCAACATTAAAAACATCTTTGAAGTAAGATTCCGCCTCGCATGACCCTTGGCTATAGACACTTAGTATCAACTTCAGCATGGGGATAAGTTGCAAACGGTATTTAAACTATCGCCTACCACTAATATTTTAAGGCGTGATAGGCATAAAACATAAACACGATATCAAGAAATAGCGGCGTCGAAAACTAAGTGGAGCACTTGCATAATGATCACAAGCACTTAAAGACAGTACTTAGTAGAAACTCGAATAGTAGGCGCCTCATAAGAATCATAGCCTAACAATGTTATCTTGAAAACATGATACAGGATGAGAATAAAATCCAACATACCTAGGGATCCTCCTCCTGGGCTATGTGCTGCTATGTAAGAAAATCCAACATCCGGAAATAAGCCAATTCCATTTTCTGGCATAGCTAGAACAGTCCTCTGAAACAGTAGTACTCATCGGTTAGGATGCTAGTGAAATGCTATTAGTGGGCCAAGTGTGTGACATAATGATACGATCTATAGGAAATTTCAGAAGGATAGCAATTGTACCTCGGTTACAATGCGGTAACGACCATGTCCAGATAGGCCAATTCCAAAACCCATAGTAAACCCATCCATAAAGCTAATGTATGGCTTTTTGTAGTAGGAAATTTTACATACGAGAGAATATTCGGCACCAAAAACCTGCCAATAGTTAGTATCATGAGTGGGATTAGGTCAACAATTTCCAAAAATTTATAACAAATTTGAATACGAAAGCTACATTTGACTAAGGCGCGTTCAAAATTGGAAATCCGGCATGCACGCAGAATTTATAGCGCATTAAGTGGTGGAAAATGGATGATATAGACAGGACAAGTAGGTTGGGCCAATATCATCCTGGTGCCCGCGCATAGTCTCCTTCTAGTGAAGGGATCAGCTTTTGATCTACTATGTTCCACCAAAAGATCAATACAACTAGAAAAGATAGATAAATAATTTAATTTTAATTTAAATTACAATTTAAGAACATAGATACTCAAACAACTGCAAAATCAACCATGCATCTAATAAGTGTACCATAAGACATGATTTAGACCTTTTGCACAATTGGTGTACTCTTGTCCTTTTGGATTTCAGCAACAACCCCCTTAATATCCATTCCTGCATGGATTAAGAACAACACAACGGGTCACCATGCATTGAAAACAAATCCCTTACATAAAAAACAGAACAAAATTGAGCTAATCTACATAAAACTGTAAATATAAACACATTTCGGAAGCCAAAAATAAAATGAAATGAACCAATTTATTCCAATATTACCTGCTGAGAATGCACGAGATGAACTGCTCTCAACCAACACACACTTGACTCTGGGATCATTTTCCCATTCATCAAGATAATTTTTGTATTTAATATCCATATCTGCATAAGAGCATCAAATTAATCATCGAGCTAACTGCAATCAAACCCTAAATTACATTTTATTGAATTCAATCTTCTAAACTAGTGTAGTAACTGAATTGTTCGGAGATTTTCAGCAACCAAGTATTGACTATTGAGTAAAAAAGAAGGAATAATAACCTAAATTCATAGCGTTGAGAGCTTTAGGACGATCAAGAGTGATAACTGCAACTCCATTGGGATGAACTCTTCCTTTGACAAAATCATCATTGCTGCTGCTACTTCCAGCCATGATTGAAAATGGTCGTCGATGCTGAGAATTTAAGGGTTTTTTTGTGAGAAAATTGTTGTTGAAGAAGTAGAAGACTACTCGAGACTGACATAGAATTCGCATTTTTGATGGAGTTTTATTTCGTATGCTACGCCATTTTTACATATTTTGCCACTGTTTTGCTTTTCAGTAGGGAAGTTGTTGGGAGCATTTGGATACGTTGGATTCGTAAGTCCAAGTTCATCATTACAGTCCATATCGTGTTTTACCCCAATAGAAATGAACAAGCTAATGCTTGTGTAATTTTGCATGTCATTGATCCGGAATGGATAAGTTATCGGGCTTATAGTATTAATCAGGCGTAGTGCATGATTGGGATTACTCATCTGATTATAAATCTATTCAAATTAATTTTGAATTTGTTTTTATCATGATGGCTAAAGGCTGGTACCAACATTAGCAGAATGGTACCATTTTAGTGATCCAACGGCCATAATCGGTAGGGCTGTTCATGGTCGGTTTCGGTTCGGTTTTTGACCAAACCAAAACCGAAACCGGTATAGCCAATTTTCCATAAAGTTTTTCAAAACCGTTTTATTTACCGTCGGTTCGGTTTTACTCGGGTTTTTTTCGGTTTCGGTTTTTTCTAACTGATTTCGGTTAATCGGCTGGTTGTGTCAGTTTCATAAAATAGTGCAAAATTTAGAAAAAACAAACATTTTTACATTCAATCAAAGAAAAATACTCAAGAATAAAATATAATTACTCTGTTCACACAATTCCAGTGATTGTTAACTTATCTAAACATGCTTTTTATTCTTATACATATGCTGGTATAGAGTATTACAATGCAGTATCAGAGAAAAACAATTTGACAGTACAAAAGAACAGCAGTGGTGCAGTTGGTTTTGGTAGGGAAGGGTGCTTAGATGTTGACTGTCTTTCTCATAAGCGAGCAACATAAGAATTTGCCTGAGTGACGTATCTCACCCAATGATATGGATTGTAGATCTTGAATTTCTTCGCTCTATTTGCAAGTATCTTACATGCAATCACAAAATGGAGAGAGTATTTACATTTCAGAGACTTTTTGATACATTTCAGAGAGTATTTAACTTTTCATCAAGAATTTTGATCAAAAATACAAAACGAAAGATAAGATGCTTGAAGTAATTGAGAAAGTCAGTAAACAATTAGGAACTCAGCAAACATATATAAATATCTAAGCGATATTGAGTAATTGAGATTACTCTTTCCTTGGCTTTTCATTAAAAAAATTGATTGTAATACTAGCAAAAGATAAGATGCTTGATGTGACTGAGAAAACCAGTAAGCAATTAAGAACGTAATAAATGTAATTTGATATCAATTTAATCCATACTAAGATGTGATCATTCCTTAATTGTCATAAAGAATATTGATCGTAATACTAAGAGAAAATATAATATGCTTGGAGTAATTGATAAAGCCAGTAAACAACTAAGAACTCAACAAACATATCTTAATATCAATCTATTTTGTATAGACACTCTATGAACAGACCACCTCACCTGAAGCTTTAAAGTATTATACATCGGCATTATGAAAGTCATGCTTACAGTTCCAGCTTCTAATGGGTATGCAGCTTTATCTTTTCTTCTCCCTCTTTCCCATGACCATCAGTGGTGTTGGCTACTGGAGCACTAAATCTCTGTGCACCTTTTGCCGTCTGTGCAGGACATCATAGTGTACACAATAATAAACGAATTGAAGTTAGCAATTAGGATAATTGCTTTTATCTGTTGGGTAAATGAAAATTGTCTACTCCTTATCTCTCTTAAGAATCTAACCTCTTTTCGATGATCCCTTGTGACTAGCTTCTCTTCCTCAAAAAAACGTAAAGTCCGACGTAGTTGTTTTGTATGCAGCTTCAAATCCTTAGCCAAATCCTCTTCCCTGACCCATTGTCGCCTAAGGGAAAAAATGAAAAGTCAAGGTTCTTTTCAAAAATTGCTCTCACAAAATAGAAGAAATAATAATGCCTTAAAATCATCAAAACATTGTAAATTTGTAACCTTATGTTAGGAGTCAGCTACAAAACTAATACCCACATCCAAAACAATGTATATCAATAACATTAATCGAAATTAACCTTAACCCAGTTCATAGTAGTATCTAAATAAACCTAACTAACCCTTATTTTGAAAAATAACCAAATTTTAGTGATTTATAAAACCCTAACTTTCAAAATTAAATCCCAGAGATGAAGTTGATACTAGAAATCTAAGACATGCAAAACAAACCCACATCACAAAAAGTTTGTAAAGAAATCTTGCAAAATATTCATTCAGAAAAACTAAAGACAAGATTAATTATTACCTGCTGCAGTGGAAAGTGGAAACATCCAAAGCCCAAAGGAGGAAGAAGCAGGTATGGTGGTTGAAGAAGAAGGAGGAGAAGGGAAAAACAAGTTGATTTGATTCGATTCGATTAGAGGTGGGGAAGATACAAACTGCTGCTGGAGGTGGAGCGTGGTGTGGAGGCGGAGGAGGCTAGGGTTCTTTTGAGAAAATGGGAAGAAAAATGAATTAGGTTAGATAATAAAGGTTATATATGAAGGGTAATGTAGGGTGTAGATTAAATCCATCAAAATCTATATCAACGGTCCTAATTACTCGATTTTCCATGGCATAACGGCTCGTGTTTTGGCCAAATCAAAACCGAAACCGTGACTACCGGTTTCTAGATTTTTTTCCAAAACCGTTCCATTAACAAACGGTTTGTTCGGTTTGCCCTATTCGGTTCAGTTCGATCCGGTTTTCGTGGAAAACCGTTACCATGTATAGCCCTAATAATCGGTTATATATTTTTTGTCTTATATGAAATGGTACTAGCCTTCAGAAATCGTGGTTTTTGTTTGCATAAATTGGAGTGGAGCCAGATGAAATGAATTGAAATTTTATTTTGGCACCAAGTGTGGCTACCCAGTGAAATTATATATATGATAAATATCTGAAAATCAGTACATCATAGAAGTGTGGGGCTGATTGTCATACAACAAGATATTTATAAATTGATAATGACAAATTCATCAAAATGTGGGGGTGTCTGAAAAGGTATTATGTTGCATTCATATAAATACGAGGTCAACATAAAATAATAAAACAATTGCTCTTAAATGCGCGCATTTAGAAAAGAAAAAGATGTTTGTGAATTGTATCAAGCCGACAAAAAATACGAATTCTAGAGAGCTTAAGATTGCATCATCGAGGGAAATGTGATTATTGCCTAAAAATATAATAGTACTTACATCGAAAACCCAACCTAGCGATTGGAGATCCCATGGTAATCTGGATTCAAAGGGACAACCAAGTTGTAAATTTATACTCACTGGCTAACTGTGAGAGGCTACTCTCTTTCCCATTTCTATGATGAAACAATATTGCATATCAAGTGAGAGGTTTAGAATTTCTCTTAATGATTCTTATAGCTTAGTCTAACAAAGAAAAGTATGGCATGATACGTTCAAATAGGAGATCACCTATATGAGTGAGAAGTATGGTCGCTTCTATGATAATTACATATAAAGCTAAGTTAATCTAGAGCACTCATAAAATTCCAATAACGTTTTGGACCGAAATGAACATAACCGAGAATTTGACGATTATAAGAAAATATAATGTGTGAGATTTATGGTATTGATTTAGATCAAAGGCTGAACAATTCAAGACATTCATTGATTAGCTACTAAAACCGGTAAATTATCTCGATGCATTATATTTTCCATTTGTGCTCTTAAAAGTTAAGTTTTGTCGAGTCAGCATTTTCACTCATATAGAGGATTGTTGGAATTTAAAAATAAAACTATGAGTGAAAATTGATTTCCAAGAATTATGTTTTGGGTCATGCCTTTTCACCCATAAGACACTTAGTGCATAAGTGTTATGGATAGTCACCATAGATATCGTGAGTCACCTATGAATGAAAAGACACCTTGAAGAGTCACCATTGACTCTGTATAAATCCTTCTGTAATTCTAACTTTAAAATGGAATTTTGAAAGAACAGAGTACTTTCAAGAATCATGTTCAAAGCACATTAATTATCAACATTCGTCGAGCGAGTATAATTATAGTGTTGCTTTTGATAAGGCGTGATCGTGGTATCTTGGGAGATGACGTCTGTACACCGTAAGCACCGTATGCAGGGATGATTTGTCTTTAAGTAAAGAGAATTACCTCACCTCAATCAATCAATTCGATAAGTATTTTAACTATTTGTGTTCGCCAGTTTTTTTGTTTGTCGCATGAATATGATTTCCGGGAAACCAAAACACATATTTTTTTTCCAGCAACATCTATCTACAAGCAATAGTAGTATTAGGAATTACTATTGGATGGAATAGACCTTCTCACTACCGCCTTGTGACTGGCATACAAAAATTCCTGAGTTTATTTGACCCATTCCAGGGACAGACCTCGTAATCGTAAGACACTCGTACAATCTGTTTTTTGACTATTACTATCGGAAGAATATTTTAGCAGTAGTAAGTGCGAAATAAATGGAATCCACACATTCTTGACTGCTCCCTAGGATATACTCCCTCCGTTTCTCAATAACTGAGCTACTTATTTTAAAATTTTGTTTGTTAAGAGTTGAGTTATTTCAGTAAACAAATCAATATTTCCAAAATTACCTTTTTGACTAATTATTATTAGTATAAGTAATATGTATAATTTGATAGTCATATTTATATCTGTTACGTATGTGTTTAAAATGCTTTCCAACGATATAAAGTTTACCAATATCCATGGTAGATATGTCATTTCTAAATTTTACTATTTACTATCATAAGGATATAATTGAAACAAAAATATCTAAAAATATCCCCTTTTCCTCATTGTCTTTAGAATTGTGGAAACTCGAAATAACTTAATTTTTAAGAAATGGAGGGAGTAATTGGCAAATATCCACCCATTGGGTTCGGGTTTTATGCTTATACTGAAAACCTCTTTCATGTTTTTCCCACTCCATTTATGTTTTATTTTTTTTATTTGACCAATAAACTGCCCCTAATTGTTATAATAAAACAACATATTCCCGCAAATGATCCTCGAAAAATGTTTTCATTGTTGAAACAGAAAGAGCATAAGTAAACCTACTATTCAGGAGGTTTTTTAAGGCCTTTGGCAGCAAACCACTGTATAAGACGATAATACCATCGCGTTCAAATGATACTTGTTAGTAATAATATTGTAGGAAATTGCACCATGTAATATAGTAATTTTGGTACAAGAAGTGAAGTAGATTTTACGGCAATATAGATGTTGTAATATTGAGAACCTTGCCTCTCGATCTACATACAAATACTTGTACTTTGGATTGAACAATTTCCTTGACTTATATGCATTTGAATACAACAGTGTTGGATATTTTTTCTGGCTTTATTTTGAAAACCTAATTAAATTTTGTTCAAAATTGAACAGACGCATCCTTCCCATAAGCCACCATTGATGGCTCTTGGAGGTGTCTATTGGAGATGAAGTGGCATCTCCAATGGACATGAATATCCCTATAAGTAGTTAAGATTTTCTCACATTTGAATCATAAAACTCTATCTTTTTTCTCTCTATAAAGCATCATCGGAAACTCTCTTCTCGTGTGTTCTTAGTTGGATCAAGGGGTACAAACCTTGAATCCATTTACGTTGTTGCAGGGCTTTATTGTATTCTGAAGCATTATTTCATATACTCGTTCTAATCGCCAATTCGATTGGGAGGGTCGAAATAATTGTCTAAAAGAAATATTTTAGAGCCTTGATGCCGAAAGTACAACATCTTTGTGTGTTTTTCATCCTCTATTTGAACAAATTTTCCATAAAGTAGTTATTGAAAATCATAGACAATTAACATTGACACCAGCATTTGGGGAGTCGTTAATTTTTTTATCTAAGGTGGATAATTTTACTTGGAAAAGCATCTAGAACCACCTTGTATGGTGATCCTCCCATTCACATCTGTCTTCAATCTTCTTATCATATCCAAGGGATAACGCATAAGTACGGCAAGAGTTGCAGACACCAAAGCTGTTGCAGGAGATGTTTCAGTCCTCTTTTGATGATTTTATGACAGAGCATTCTTCACCTTAATATGCACATATAGCAAATAGTTGTCTTTTCAGATCCTGATATTACCATTACAAGGAGAGTGCATATGCGTTGCACGTGTGCAAACGCTAGTTTTTCACTTTATCCTCGAATTTTATTAAAGTTTTGCTTGAAAACGGTATACGAATATCAATGAGAAATAAATATGTCAAATAATAAAAAATCGATACTCTTGTTTATGCTCGTCGCTTAGATAATTTCAAGGGTTTTCCGGATGTATAAAGTTTACCAAAATATGATATACAATTCGAAAGATGTGACAATTATAAATTTTCATCTTGATTATTATAAAACTGACATTTTTTGTAAATATGGAAAAACTAATCGATCCGCTGATTTTAAGGAAATCCAACAATTATAGTCAATAGTTTACACATGAAAAATAGTTTTCTACCAACAATCCAATTTTGAGCTTGGAAAATGTAATGGTTGAATTTCATGTGAAATGAAAATTAGTTAGTATTTTTGGTTCTGTGTTGTTCTCATTAAAAAGGAAGAGATGTCAGCGCTCCAATTTCTAACAATGAATATAAAATGTTGGAAAACAATATATAAAATATGAATTTTAAGGTTTTGAGAAAATAATTATATTATTATAAAATATAAATATATAAAATTGTTTTCTTTTGTGAATGAAAAAACTATTAGTCTCACATCTGGGAGTTTTCAATCTTAAGTTGTTTTAAGAGACTATATGAACTTATTAGTCCCATATCGGGGAAATCTCTTTTCTTAAGTTGTACTAGGTTATTATATAAACAAGCTTTTCCCAAACTTTTTTGATATAATAAAAAAGGGGAAAAGGTTTCTCAATATTTTTGGAGAGACCACATGAATAATAACTTTTATTATCTTTCTCAAGTTTTCGAGATTTTCCTTAAGTTCTTTTTCGGAGTTTCCAAGCTCAACTTGAGCATCTACTACATATGCCAGTAGTAGGTATAGTAGAGTATTTTATCCTGGAGATATCCGCCCTGTGGAGGCTATAACATCACTCTTGAGTGTAGTCGGGCACTAATGTATTAAGGACAGCGTTTTGAACACGTGACTCACTTTGTTTTTGTAAAATTTTGCTGGATACCATGTTGTTGTTGCGAAGATACGAGGAGATCATCCGTTTCGACTAATCACTTCCATTAAGGAGCTAAGTATCAATAATTTTTGTTTATTTGATTTTTCTTTATTTTTGATTATTGCGCCCAACAATCTTAAAACATTAGGTTTAGTAATAATCATAAATGAATGATCGATTTGTAAATCGCTGGTGTTGATATTGTATTGGAAAACAAAGAATGTTAATTGTCAAGTGGAAAAACAAAATAGAATTTTTTGGTTAGTTGTAGAGTTTCGAGTATATCTCTCAACTTAGAAGGAATTTAGATAAATCATTTTAAGAGAATATAGTAAACATCCTGATAGTTATTCACACCAGATTTCAGAATTTTTGGAGTTGTAAAAATATTTTTTAGGTATTTTACAAAACGGAGAAACGTTTCTGAAAAATTCTGACATGCAAAAAAAATATTATTGACTAAATTAGTTTTTCTGGGGTAACCATAAATTTTTTGAAATGGTGATTCAAACGAAGTTTGTAGATATAGATGTTATCTTCAAAACTCATTTTTATTTTCCGATTCAGAATTATGGTTTGTGAGATATGGTGTTTGTAAACACGTCGCGCATGTTTGTCCAGAATATCAATAAATGTATCTAACCTCTAGATTACTATAAGATCTTACAACCATTTATAGTGGTACTTTGTCACCTTGAATATAATATGAAAACCGGTACTAGTGAGTGCTTTTATCCATAATAGGCTTGAGATTTCAATTTAGGTTAAATATTTCTCATAAACAAATTAGAGCAAGTAACGAATTGATTTTTGTGACTTAAAGTGATACTCTTATATATGTGCTAAATTAGTATCACATTGATAAAGAATAATTATATGTTGAATCAGTTATGTATGAGTTATGCATTGTGTTATAAATCACTTTGATTATATGTGCTTTGTGTAGTATCAATTGGCGTGAATCACATTATTGGTTAATAATTGTGTATTAGCAATTTTTATGGTGATTTCTAAATCATGCCGAAATATGTTACCTGGTGTTGAAAATATGAGAATCATAATATACTAGTATACCATAGTCATATGACTAGCAAGGTATAAAGTATCTTTTAGTAACTAGTGCAACAAGAAGGTTAAGCAATCAAATGTGTTTGAATTGATACGTATGTACACAAAAACCGTTTAGGGTTTTATTACCAAGTTTTGTTACTTACCGATTATAGTGATAGTCTATTTTGATAAGATGAACACTTATAATATCTTGATAATTTGATATTACCTATGTCGAATGAAAGTATCAACCAATTTTTTGAATCCTAGTTGGTTAGAAGTTTTATCATCTTAATTTGAATGATAAATTAAGTGTTAATTTGTGATAAATTTTGTTTTTGGGTTGTGTGCTTATCTCCTCAGAATAGAGAATTGTATATTCAAATTTGAATGGAACAATTGACATTTTTATTGTGTTAAGTAGTTTTACTTTTCTTGGAGATGATAAAAAGAATTGGTTGGTAAATGCCAGATGTACTGGAACGTGTGCTCCAGAAAAGGCATGTTTTATCTTTTACCAATAATGGAAAAGATTAAAAGAATTTTCATGAACAATTCAAAAATTCAAATATCAAAATAGTTGAAGAAATAGGTAAATGATGCGCAAGGCTTGTTAGGTATGGACATTAATCAAATTATGATATCACTCTCAATATGTGCATTGTGAATTAAAACTAGTGGCAAATGCTATCTACGTAAGTTACTATGAAATGTTATACTTGGAAATATGGTCTTGTGATGCTTTGAATGTTAGCTTAATAGAACAAGACAACAGTAGATAAAAGGGAAAATCGTCAATGAATTGAGAATGAATACATGAACATGTCAAATCATAATGTTGGTATAGAGTACCATTATATGGTGTGTCTTAGTTAGATGGAACCTAAAGGACACATAATTGTAGTTTCTTATGTTGAGATATCCTGATAATCGTGGGGTGGCCTTATGCCTCAACTGTGGGGGTGTAAGATGGAACCAAGTGTTTGTTTGATTTCTCAAGAAGATTCATAGAAAACCCTAGACTTATATGTGTCATGCTCTGTAGACCACAATTGTGGGAGTCTAAGGTGAGAATGAAGAGTCGACTTCTTTAGCAAATCATTGCATATGATCACCATAACTGTAGTACGATAAGTTGAAAGTTCTGAAGATAACAACATTTGAATAAAATAATTTTTATTGTTGAGGATGTTGAGTTTTCGACAGTAGTTTTTTGAGGTCGGGTTCTCACACGAGATTGAATAAGTCAGACAGAGACTTGACTTTGTGAAATTTTTGTTAGATAATAAAGTAGTAATCTCTTGGCACGTACTCACATGACTCTAAAATTACTACATCGGGCATTGTTTGTCATTATTTTAAGTATGCTACATTAGATGGATGTTGAGGCATTATACTTAAATGGTTAGTTAAAGGTGGACAAACCTTAAGGTTTTGGTTCGCGCTAGGGGTACAAACTGATTACACCTACATATACTTGACCTGAACCAAGTTGTAAGGCAATGACCTAGCAATATGTATGTGATGATGATGAATACTAGTAATGTGACACTAATGAATTTGATAAGTGTATTGACACTAAATCAATTGAAGGTGCATATGTTTAACATGCCTTTGTTATGTGTTTTGCAATCACTAACAAATTTTTGTTGTTTAAAGTTTGTCAAGAAATTAATATGTTGTTGAAGTGGTCTAAAAGATTAGAAAGAACCAAAATCAAATTTTGATGATATAGTTTATGCCAAATGTGTGTTGTAAAATAGGTGTGCATGTTTCCCAATTTATCTTGGATAATTACAGGATTGCTCTGATCACAGGACCATAGAATTGGGATGCTTGAGGTACATATTTAATTTCAAATATGTGATATATATTGCACCAACCTTATGAGGAAGATGTAATGACCGTATTAGTAAGTAATACATGTATCTTGTATATGCCTTTATATGCTTTATAACCACTACAAAACATGTGATGTTTATGATTGATTGAAAGACTAAGTTATTGTAGACAAGCATGATCTAAAAGTTAATTGGAACCAGAAGAAATTCTGACGGAAATGGTTTTTGTCAAACTCGACGCATTTAATGTGTGTTGTAAATGTGCAGTGAATTAGGTGTATTTACACTTGTGATCCCAGAAGAATTAATGAGATGATCTGATCAGAAATTTGCAGTACCTGAGGTACATTTTAAATTGTGTATGTGCATGATACATATTACACTGAGGAATTCGACTGAGATGAAATCAGAGTTTGTTTGCTTAAATTAAAGCATAAGAGGAAGTTGAATTGCTAAAACCCATTTGTTGGGTATTCCTATGTGATCGAAGCCTGTGTCCACCACTGCTGAAGCTCAATTGACTATGTGAGTCTAATAAATAAACAATGGAAAATTCTAGACAAACTCGGAGAAGGCTAATTCGGTAAGACAACTACTCTCTAATGAAAATGATTTTTGTATACTTAGTGAAGTCAAGAGAAAAGTTAGTGGATCCTTTGACGAAAGGATAATCTAGAGAGATAGTTTGTTATTGCATCGAGGGGGATGGGACTTAAGCTCAAGAAATAAAATTTCCATGAAGGACACTCAACCTTAGTGACTGGATTTCCCAAGACTAAGGTTCAATAAGACAACTAATTTGTGGTAATTAAAGGTATGCACTATCAACAAAATTACATTCTCTATCCCTCCTTATGGTGCATTGTTGTGGTGGTGTGACTACATGTGAATGATGACTTTTAAGAAGTCTTAATGAGTTCTATAGTTTCTAAGATTAAAGTGGGGTGTAACAGTAACACTCTTGATAGAACTCACCTATCTGAATGGGGAAGTGGGACGCTTCCTATGAGAATATGAGCTGATTCTCTAGAGCATTCTAAGAAACGAGATATTTGCTCTGGGTCAAAATGAGCACAACGACACGAGCTTGGCAGCAACCTTGGATATATCATGCGTGGTTGTTATCACGAATTACACCAAACGCTAGCAATTCAAGATATCACGTTCACTGTCTCTAGCAAGTAGTTTCGGTAATCTTTCACTAAGCAAAGGTTCAAGACCTCATGGACACCTCTGCCTAAAATGGTATTTCCTGCGTTTTATGTGATTTTCGTTTTTTATCGAGATTTAATTCATTTTGAGAAAATAAATTTTATGTTGTTTTTTTATGGTCTTGGTATTGCTGATACTTAGGACCTAAGGGTCACTAAGGGATCACTGGCTAATTTTTACTTTGGTGAACAGAACTTTTAGTCCCACTATATATGGGAAACTAAAGATGAAATCTCTCTATACTATTATGATTTATGCAATCAATAGTATGAACCTGGGGTCAACACACTTTTGTGTGAAGAAAAGGACGTTGGAATGACTAGTATGAATTCAACACGCACGGTCGTGGAATTGAGGTGTTGATTAACAAGATCTGTATGTGTTTTTATGTTTTACCGAGGTTTCTCATTCATGTGGGGGATTGTTGGAAAATAATATATAAAATATGAATTTTAAGGTTTTAAGAAAATAAATAAATTATTGTTTTCTTTTGTGAATGAAAAACCTATTAGTCCCACACCGGGGAGTTTTCAATCTTAAGTTGTTTTAAGAGACTATATAAACTTATTAGTTCCACATCGGGGAAATCCCTCTTCTTAAGTTGTACTAGGTTATTTTATAAACAATTTTTTCTCAACCTATTTTGACATAATAAAAAGGGAAAAAAGGTTTCTCTATATTTTTGGAGAGACCACATGAATAATAACTTTTTATTATATTTCTCAAATTTTCGAGATTTTTCTTAAGGGTTTTTTCGGAGTTGCCAAGCTCAAGTTGAGCATCTACTACAATGCTAGTAGTAGGTGTAGTAGAGTGTTTTATCCTGGAGATATCCTCCCTGTGGAGGCTATAACATCACTCTTGAGTGTAGCCGGACGCTAATCTCTTAAGGACAACGTGTTAAACATGTGACTCACCCTGATTTTCTAAGATTTTGCTGGATACCATATTGTTGTTGCGGAGATACAAGAAGCTCATCCGTTTCGACAAATCACTTCCATTAAGGAGCTAAGTATCAATAACTTTTAGTTATTTAATTTATCTTTATTTTAATTATTATGCCCAACATTAAAAGGGAAAAGATCACCGGAAAGGGTTACCTCACAGGTAGAAAATGCGAAAGTTCACTCCATTCAAGGCCCTACTATTCCGATGAGAGAAGGTCCAAGACCATTATATAAAATGATGCAACTTCTTCATCTCTTAATGCAACCCCAACCTGCAAACCCTTTGTAAGAAGTACTTACCTAAGCATCATTCTTACCTGGGACTTAGTTCTACAACCTGGCTCAACTGCTAACCTTAACCGGAAGACATCCGAAGGATACATCACTTACAAATGTAGATATTAAAATCTATGAAATCACCCCATTTGAACAAAAGAGCTAATAGATAAAAGTCAATTATTATATAAATGAAAATTTTAAACAAATAACTTTTGGTACATAAAAAAAAGGTACAAATCAATCATGCCAGCACAAGCCCCAGCGGAAAGTCTTCCAAGAATAGAATTGAAAGCTGTTAAGAATTCTAAATAAACTCAAACTACAAAAGAACACGATCAAAAGACTTGGTCGTGTGTGAGTTGGTTTTTGAATAAGTTACAAGTTAGTTGGGTCTGTTAGTCCTAGTCTTTAGGAGAGTTTAGGGTTGAGAGCATGGGCTGTAATGCCTATTATTTAGGAAAACTAACCTATAAAAAGGCAGTCTTTGTAAATCAGTAATAAATCGAACTTAATACAATGTAGCTATTCTAGTTTTCTTGTGTATCCTCTCTATTCTCTCTATGCCAATCTTACATGTGGTATCAGAGCTAGGGTAGAGAGAGTGGTTAGATTTTAAGAGAGGAAATGAGAGCTGTTGTTGGTGATTGAGTGAAGGTGTGAAGGTTGCGGTGAAGGAAGAAAGTGGATCTGGTGCTATAGTTGGTTGTTGGTAGAGATTCATAGAAGATTTGGCGAATCAAACAAAACAGAGAATCGAAGAAAGAAACTGCCGTCAAGATGGAATTGAAGCTTAGGTACACATCTGAGTTAGCCCTGGATCGGATTTGGGTCGAGTTCAAGAAGAGAAGATGGGTTCGTGTAGCAGAGAAGAAGACTATTTGCGAGAATGAATCAGAGAGATTTGCCTGAGTTTGTTGGATTTGAAGAAGAGGATAATGCTTCCGTGAAATTCAGTTGAGAAGATGAGAAAATTGATGGGTCGAGCTCGATTTGATTGTTGGCTGAGAGATTGAGTTGTAGAAGAAATCAGTAAGGATATATTGTTGCAGTGAATGTGCTGCCATGGGTTTTGGACGAGAAATAATAAAAGATGGAATTATCGAGAAGAAACAGGGATGAATAAATGTATTGGATGAATTGAATGAATGGGTTATGCTTGTAATCATGTTTTGCAGAGAAGGAGTTGATTTATATGGTTTCCAAGCTGTTGTAGCTGCAAAAATGGTTGAAGCTGTGATGATGTTGTAAAAAAATGGTGATGTTGTTGCTGATTGCAGGAAAGGGCTGTTGGTTGCCAAGAACAGGATGGCAGTTGTGTCTGTGAGCTGAGAAGAACATGAATTTGAGTTTGAGGTGATGAGTTAGATGGGTGAATTGCTGCAGACAAGAAAAGAAGCAAACTTGGCTTGAGTCAGTGATGGAGTTTGGGCGAAATGCTGAGTAGAAAGAACAGCCAAGCAAAGGGTGATCAATCTGTTGCCGATAAAAGATTGATGCTGAGTTTTTCTTGTCAGATAAAAGCTGGATTTAGAAGTTGAAATGAAGTAGGACAGTGGGTATGAACTCGTCTCTGGTTTTGGTGAAATTTAGTTGAGTATAATCAGTTTGAGAAGCTGTTGTTACAGCCGAGAAATAGCCAGAAGATGATTCGAATAGTGGTGTGATCGAGCAAGCCGAGTATAACCCCAAGCTAAGTTTCAAAGTAACTTATATGTTCTGTTCGTTTTCATTCGTATATTGTAGAGTTATTGTCCATGTTAAGTGTATAACCATCAGCCTTGTCAAGATGGTGGATGGTGATTTGTTAAGCTTGGAGGCGTAGCTCTCTCTGTTTGGTTGAAGCAGTTAGAAAACAAATACAATGGTGTCCATTCAGTTTATGTCTCAAGGTAGTGTTATTGATGGAGATAAACTGGTGATCAGAACTGTGTTAGCATTGATCCGGTAGCAGTGGTCAAGTGATGTCGCTAACCCAGTGTGCAAGTTGTGTATGTCGTTTGAGTATGAACTCGAGGTCACGGAAGTGGAGCATTTTGATCTAGTAATGGTCAGATGCGGTGGTGTAAATCCAGTTGTGTTCAAGTTTGGATTGCATGAGTTTTGTGAGTCGTCGGTGAAAGACGAGGTGTTGAAGCTTGTTTAGGAAACTGTTCAGAATCTATGCAATAGGTTCGGGTTGTTGGGTGCATACAGTTTGATCCGCAGTATTAGCATGTCTCAGGTAGAGTTAGAAGCCCATGTTGAAGCCGGGAGTAACAGTGAAGCAAGTTCAACCAGATGTTCGAAGTGTCGCAGCTGCATAAACTAATGCTCGCATATTTAGTTTATGGGACAATGCAGAATTTGTTCTTTTGTAGTTCGAGTTTAAGGGAGGATGTTAAGAATTCTAAATAAACTCAAACTACAAAAGAACACGATCAAAAGACTTGGTCGTGTGTGAGTTGGTTTTTGAATAAGTTACAAGTTAGTTGGGTCTGTTAGTCCTAATCTTTAGGAGAGTTTAGGGTTGAGAGCATGGGCTGTAATGCCTATTATTTAGGAAAACTAACCTATAAAAAAGCAGTCTTTGTAAATCAGTAATAAATCGAACTTAATACAATGTAGCTATTCTAGTTTTCTTATGTATCCTCTCTATTCTCTCTATGCCAATCTTACAAAAGCTCAGCACCATCTCCTTTGAAGAGTTTCTATTAAGTCCAGAAGAAGAAAACATACATTGATCATCATCACATGTCTTGAATAACTGGAATATACACTATCAAAAAAAATATGTCCGCACAAAATTGGAAATAGGACTTTACCCTGTAAGCTTCACGAGCAAAGAGCTGGGCCGCACCGCACTCGTATCACCTGAAGGCTGCCTGAAACAAACTAAAAAAATACTGAAATTCTGAAACATCTAAGAATTTTCAACATTTTAATTCCATAACTAAAGTTACTGAACCCATTTCAAGACAACCCAAATACATATTTATTTCACAAAAAATAAAATAATATAATTTGTATTTTTCTTAAGAAGGGCAATACTGGAAATATGTCAAAAAAAAAAGAACTTGTCTATTTAAAACCCAGAGAAACCAAAACTGGGCTAAAATATCCCTCTCTCTAGAAACCAAACAACACTCACTCTCCCTCACAGAATGCAAAGGCAGTCACTGGGCGGCTCTTCATCGCCAAGTTCGAAGCTCCATCTATGCGAAGAAAATGATGAAGAGGAAAAGAGAAAATCACAAAGATTAGTTGTTACGGATTCAGATATCGATGAAGATGAAATTAAAGTAGTAATCAAAAAGAAGAAAATCAGTGAGAAATCTGTTAACCATCATCATCATAGATCTTCTTTTACACAAACTGAGAAGTCTATTCATCTCATCCCTCTTCTCATTATCTTCTGTATACTCATTCTTTATCTTGTTTCTTATGATCCTTCTCAAAAAGGTACCCAACAATCCAAAATCCAAAATCAATTCAATCAGTGATTAATTTTACTTTTCGAATAGATTCTTACTTGCTTTTGTTTCATTTGATTATTTTTTTTACAGATTTAGTGAATATCGATGGTTTCAGAAAGACTACTTCAAAGCAATTAGGTGAGAATGCTGATTCTTACTCATGATTTCAATTTTGTTCTCTTTTATTTTGCTGTGCTTATTTCTTGATTTCTTCTTTACAGATTCCGAAGAAATTGATATAAGCGATTTCAGACGAGGAGGCGATGTATTAGCGATTAGAAGTCATAGAAGCTTACATGAGATTCATCACAAAGACCACTCGACTAACAACAACAAATCTCGTTTTCATAGAAAAATGATCGTCGATTTCTAGTCCCTCCTCTCCTCTCCATTCCATTAATACTCTCTGGTTCTTTTCTTTTGTCTCTCTCTCTCTTCTAGCTTACCGTCGGGTACTCACATGTGTGAAATAAGCATGTGTGTAAAAAAAATCACGAGAAATTTACTCACACGTGTTTTGTTCTTTTGTGAAGTTTGTTTGGCACGTAAAGAAAAATTCTTACTCTTTTTCTTTTCTTTTTTTTTAATTTTTTTAATTAAAATTTTACTATTTGTTAGAGATGATCTGGAATTTATTGATTCCGCGTATAATTCTAAAATGCGCCGATTTAGAAACCTTTAACAAACCTGCGCATTATCCCAGTTACTGTGTTCCAGCTGGTTAGCAATTTTGATGACTTCAAAAACAAAAAGTTGGGGATCAGGCGCCCACTACTAGACAATGCTGTGGTAGCTGCAGCAGCGCACGTTTAAGAATTAAATATCTCTCTTTTAATCGAAAGAAAATAGGGCGATTTATTGATACATGATGGATTGATGATAATCACACGATGAAGGGCGCAGTCTTAACTGTCCACCACCACATACTGATACAGTTCATATTTGATGGTGTCTGTCCGGACCCACAAAACCACATGCGTGGTCCCTTCCCTTCTTTCCAATAGCTGATAATAAGAATTGTCGAATCATTTTCATTTACAGCTCATTGTTTATAGAGTTCGAGGTTAATTAATATCAATAAGGCAAAATCAGATTATTCAGAGAGAGATGATTGATTTGTTATGATCTGATCGAGGTCAATCAATATCAATAAGAGCCGTTTGATCTGATTTTTATTTTAACATTTCGACCCAACAACCTAAATACATAATTGGGCATAAATTCATCGGTACCACACGTTTACATCTTAAGAAGAAAGTATCGCATTATGGTGCATCGAGAAGTACAAGAGCAAAATTAATGATAAAGGAAGACATCTATAATACATTTGTCACACATCAACTGACACCGGAAGCAGTAAAGTCAGAATGATTTAACCCATGTGAAACACGTGGAAAGAATATATGTTACGAGAAAAAGCATCATTGATAGCCAAAGCAATCATCTGCGCCCTCTATCACTTGCGCTCTACAATCATCTGCGCCCTACTATCATTTGTGTTCTACAATCATCTGCGCCCTACTATCACTTGCGTTCTACAATCATCTGCGCCCTACTATCACTTGCGCTCTACAATCATCTGCGCTCAACTATCACCTGCGCCCTACAGTCACTTGCACCTTATCACGCACACACTATAAGTTTCCATACTGAAAGCACAACCATGCTCCACATCAACAATAAACAAAGAATGTATGAGGATAAGGCCAAGACTACCACGTGGAAGATTACTAAGACATGTACCAAAATACAATGATACCTGGCAGGACACATGGCAAAATAATGCTGACACAGCATCAATACGTGTAAGGCATACACGGCCCAAAAGCAAGAAGCGACAACGTCAAATTCCACATGCCACACATGTCAGCACCCGCACAATAAAGACAAATAACCAACAATCCCTCAATCCAAAGAGAAGTTGCCCACCAGCAAGTTGAACCTGCAAGAAGCATCACAAAAGGAGTATCCAAAGAGAAGTTGCCCACCAGCAAGTTGAACCTGCAAGAAGCATCACAAAAGGAGTATCCAAAGAGAAGTTGCCCACCAGCAAGTTGAACCTGCAAGAAGCATCACAAAAGGAGTAAGATGAGCTGCGCACAAACTCAAGATAAGATCAAACAGGTCAAATAGAGATAAGAATACGTAAGGAAGAGGGACCCATCATATTTTTGTATAAATACTGATCCCCAAGTAGAAAGAAGAAAACAACAGAAGTGAGAGGAAAAACTCTGAAAGAAAATCGATAAGTGGAAAAAGCTAACATTAGGTTAAAGACTCTATTATCTTTAAGTACTTCAATTCTTTATATTAGTATATGTACAAAGATAACGATTATAAATAAATATACCATATTTATCCCGTGGATGTAGGCATAATAGCCGAACCACGTTATATTTTGAGTTGATTTCATTTTCATTTAGTGATGCATTTGACATTTTTTTAGAGACTTCTTCATTTTCCTTCCAATTGTTAACAAAAGTATTTAATTAGCATGTGAATTCATCAAAATTCTTCTTGATGTTCTATCGGATTTGTGGTGGTCCATGACCATCAAATTTTCGGTAGTTACAGTTTGGCGCTAGAAACAGGGAAGGTAGTAAATAATTTATTTTACCTTGTCAAATCTTTGTTTTCAAAATCTTTAAATCTTATGAGTATAAAAAATCTTCCCTTAGTTATGAGCTTAGTTTCATTGATTCGAATTTTTCTCATTCATATTTTCAAGGTATTCGTATTCATCATTTTTATGGAAAAAGTTTTATAATCAAACGTGTTTGTAACATTTCATGTTAACATGATATTTTAAATCCTTTAACATGAATTTGACTTTAAATGGTTTTCCAATAGCTTTAATTTTGTTTCTAAATATTATGCTTCGATTGGAAATTGATTCAAGAAGTTTGTAAATTTTATTTGTAAGCCCGTATTGATTTTGTTTTAAGAAATTAGTTGACGATTAAACTGATTTTTTGCATTTTGCATGAGATCATGGTATTTATAAAGTAAAGTCTTATCATATAAACTTATATGTGAATACTAAATTAAATTAGTTACCTAACATTAGCAAAGAAGTCTCATTAGCAGCCGCAAAGAAAGAAAAAGAATCGTTCATAACACCACCAACAAGTCAGAAGTAATGGAAACCACAGACAATCAAATAACAACAGTCGTGGCTACGCAATCAGATGTAGAAATTACAAGAGATCCTCAAACGTCTAGGCAAAAGAATCAAGCAATTCACAATGGAGGTGAAAGAACGGGTGTCATAAATAACATTCCATCACAAGCACAGTGGGCAAGAAATCAAATGCAAATCAGTGAAGAAACGCAAGAACAAAGGCCTCAAAGGAAAGGACTTAATAACCATTCCCATGAAAATGATCAAACTACACGTCAAACGAATGAAGAGGTACCACAAATCCGGGAAAACCCCATCAGCGTATTTCTAGAAGAACTGAATGAGATGCGCAAGGTACAAAAGGCTAATGCAGAGACAATAGCTCTATTATTACAAGAAAATCAAGCTTTTAAGAATAAAGCAAATGAAGAAGCATCTACTGCCAGTTTACAAAGTCAGGAAGAGCGTTCAAAGAAATCAGCCAAAGGAAAAGCAAAGGTTAATCTGGACCAGAGATTGATGGTGGTTGAACCACCAACTCATACTAATGAGCATTTCAAGCAAAGTAGGTATAATCAGCGTTAATGAACGTGCGGATTGGATTTTGATGGTATTATACCACCGCGCAACAACTGGAACAAGTATGTTGAGGATCTAGAAGCAATAAATGGAGAATTAAGAGCCATGAAAAACAAGCAGGAGGGAGGACGACTGGAAGAAGTTTTGAGATAAGCACAACGAACACCATAGGCTCCATACTTAGCCTTTGCTCTAATTCCTCATAAGTGCAATCTTTCGATTTTCGATTGTTATGATGGGACAAAAGATCCCGCTGCTCATTTGAAATGCTACAATCGAAACATGACTAGATGGGAGCAGGATGATGTAATCATGTGTCGATATTTTCCATCAAGCCTAAAAAGGACAGCGTTACTATGGTATGACAGTCTACCAGAAGGTTCAATACGTTCATATGCACAACTGACCCGACAGTTCCTAGAAACGTACATGTATAACAAGCCAGCAAATGCAGGCATGGACAGATTATTTGGGTTAACATCATCAGCGGAAGAATCCATTCGAGACTACACCGATAAATGGCAAGCCATTTGTCAGGCCATTGGAAATGTCACCCCCGAGATCGCAATCAATAGCTATAAATGGGGAATTTTCAATCGAACATGCCCACTTTTTATGGAGATACACACAGCAAATCCAAAAACTGAAGGAGCCTTGAGAGATACATTGATAAGCATGCAAGGTTGCAGGACATCCAAAGGCAAATTCCAAAAGCAACCACCTTTCATCATAGAACGGCAAACAGACCAGCCATGCAGAGCCATCCGCCAATCTTGAAAAAGGAGCAACAGATGAGCACCCTCACAATCAATTTAAGCGTGGAAGGTTTGATCATGAAAGAAGGTTTAACCAGCAATTTGAAGATCGGGTTTTTACAAAGCTAAATACTCCTTATCCACAAATTCTAAATGCCATAAAAAACAGGCATGACTTCGAATGGCCAATTACAAAGGAAGGCAGCCAATGCATGCTGAAAATTCAAAGGAATATTGTGAATATCATTGATTTTATGGACATCCCACATATAGATGCAATAATTTGAAATTTCAGGTACAAAAAATGATCGATGCAGGGGGACTCAATGAATTTCTGTGCTTACCTAATCCCCCTCCAAGGTCAAGTGCTGGAAAGACAATAAGCATTCCAGGGAACAAACCCACCATTAACACAATCACTTTCACGGAGTCGCATCAATTGTCAATGAATACAACAATTGACAGGAAACTGCACAAGAGAATAATCAACCATGAAGTACTTAAAGTTGCAGGAAGAATCAATTGAGACATGGGAAGAATGATGGCTTCCCCGCTAACATTTTCAGCATAAGTGGTTGATCAAGAAGTAGAAACTCACAACGACCCGCTGGTTCTCACCCTGCCTGTGTCTGGCTGGAATATCACAAAGATTCTGATAGATGGAGGAAGTTCTCTTAATGTGTTGTTTTATGACACATTTCTGAAAATGGGATTGAAAGAAGATCAGTTGAAGCCATCTGGCTACACCATCTATGGATTCAATGGAGTAGCGTCAAAACCAAGGGGAGAAGTCATACTCGAAATTATGGCTGGACCCTTGAGTGTTACAACAAAGTTCAGTGTAGTAGAAGCGCCCTCACCTTACAATGCCATCATCGGAAGGCATTAGATTCATCAGTTGAAAGGGGTAGCAACAACGTATCATCAGTACTTGCGGTTTTCGACGCCTCAGGGAGAAATGGAAATTAAGGGAGATCAGAGCATGGCGAGAACGTGCTTCTTCACGGAAGCACACATAAATCAAGAAAGAGCTCAACAAGTGAAATCAAAGAAGAAATAAAGGAAAGTCCAAGATAAGGAAGGAGCAATAAATCAATATTTGGCTGAAGTTGTAGCCAGCAAGTCAGTCAATGAAGAAGAAAGAGATTCTGTAGTCAAAGGAGATGAGTTAGAAGTAGGAAAAGGAGGTGGAACCTCACAATAGCAACTCAAGGGGGATCCCACATTCTTAGGAGTCCCCAAATCTACTTTTTCCGCATTGAGGAAACCAAAAGCATCAATGTTGGAAAGCTAGAATTTCCAAAGGCAGTTAAAATTGGAACCTGATGAACTCATAAAGGGAGCAAGATCTAATCAGTTTACTTGAAGAGTACGCAGATGTATTTGCGTGGAAAGTAGGAGACATGCCAGGAATTGACCCAAGCATAGTTCACCATGAACTGCGTATACATCCGGTCACCATACCATTTCGGCAACGGATGCGGAAGGTAGCACATGAATACCATGATCCGGTAGAAAAAGAATTGAAGAAGCTAATGCACGCAGGATTCATTCGAGAAGTGCGCTACCCAATGTGGATATCAAATATGGTTATAGTCCTGAAGAAGAATGGAGGGGTGAGAATTTGCATAGACTTCACCAACTTGAATGAAGCATGTCCGAAAGATAGCTATCCACTTCCAAGCATTGAATCAATTAGTAGATGTTGTTGAAGGACACGAAGCCCTTTCTTTTATGGATGGATAATCAGGATATAACCAGATTGCGCTAGCGGAGGAAGATCAAGAGCATATTGCGTTCTTTACCGAGGATTATATTGTTATACGAGAATGCCGTTTGGATTAAGAAATGCAGGGGCAACCTACCAACGATTAGTGGATGCAATCTTCAAACCATGGATAGGACGCACATTGGAAGTTTACGTAGATGACATGCTGGTAAAAAGCAAGATGGCAAAGGATCATTTACAAGACTTAAGGGAGATTTTCCAAGCTTTGCTCAAATACAAAATGAAGGTCAACCCGGAAAAGTGCATCTTTGGAGTTACATCAGGGAAATTTTTGGGTTATCTGGTCACGAAAAAGGAATCGAAGTCGATCCGGAAAAATACAGGCTATTTTAAATATGCCATCCCCAAGAATGATAAGGAAGTACAGAAGTTGAATGGATGCCTAGCAGCGCTTAGCAGATTCATCGCAAGGTCATCAGATAAGTGTAAACCATTTTTTGATACTCTAAAGAAGAGGAGCAAGTTTGAATGGAATGAAAATTATGAACAAGCCTTTCAAAACATCAAAATCTATCTTGCGACTTTGCCCGCATTACAGAAACCGCAGCCAGAGGAGATCTTGGCCTTGTATATAGCTGCAACAGAAGATGCTGTGAGCGCAGTGCTGGTGTGAACAAATGATAAGATGGAAAAACCGATCTACTACATTAGCAAGACTTTCAACCTTGCAGAAATGAATTATACCAAGATTGAACAGTTAATATTAGCACTGGTTTTTGCCACGCAGAAGTTGCGCACATATTTTCTAACACACTAGGTGCGAGTACCAAGCAAGGCTCCGCTGGAATCGGTGTTAAAAAACGCAACAAAAGTTGGAAGAATTGTAAAGTGGAATGCTCAGTTAGAACAGTTTCATATTCTTTTTGAGATACAAACTGCTCAAAAGTCCCAGGTTTTAGCAGACTTTCTTGCATATTTTGCCATCAGATGATGACTTTGAAATCCAGGGATTACCAGGAATAGAAGAGGATGATTCTCATGACATTTCGAATCATGTCAATTCTCTGAGATGGGAAGTTTTTGTTGATGGAGCCCGAAATAAAGAGGAGGAAGGAATTGGGATCGTAATAACAACACCTACCGGAGAACGATTGACACATGCATTTCGTTTAGAATTTGGAGAGCACACCAATAATATAGTAGAGTATGAGGCTGTGGTTCATGCCCTCCGGCTTATCATTGAACTAGGAATTACCAATATATGGTTGACAAGTGACTCACAATTGATCATCCAACAAGTTGAGCTGAAATATCAAGCAATTGATAAAGATTTGATTGAATATAGTAGTCTTGTGCAAAAGTTAGCATCCCATCATTTTTCGCCATTTGTCAAGAGATAAGAATCGTCATGCAGATGCGTTAGCATTTATTTCCTCAATGATCAAAGATCCAAATACATATTCCATCAAGATTGGACGCATCTATGAACCGTCAATCAAAATCTGGGCAGTTGAGAACATGAAAGATGAAACAAGTAAAGATCTTGAAGATCCAGCCACAAAGAATGATGTAAATATACCCCAAAAAACAAAGGATAGACTCATAGAAGAAGATTGGAGGATTGCGTTACATCAGTACTTGCAAAAAGGAATATTACCTGCGGACACCAAGGAAGCAAGGAAAATACAATCAAAATCCGTTAATTATCAGTTAAGGGATGGTAGTTTGTATCGAAAATCCTTCATGGGACCACTACTTCGGTGCTTATCGCGACAAGAAGGACATCAAATCTTAACAAATATACATTATGGTGACGCTGGGAATCACAGCGGAAGACGATCATTAGCCCTCAAGGCAAAAACGCAAGGATATTATTGGGTCTCAATGCAAAAGGATGCAGAGGATATGGTCAAAAGATACGAAGAGTGTCAACGCTTTGGAAAGAAGATCCGAGCGCCAGCGACAAAACTCAACTCAGTGCTTAGTCCATGGCCATTTGCAAAGTGGGGAGTAAATATTGTTTGGACCCCTACCTGAAGGAACGCGGAAAAGGAAGTATTTAATCGTAGCAACAGACTATATTACTAAGTGGGTAGAAGCCAGGGCACTTGTGCACATTAGAGACTCGGATGTGTTCAAATTCTTGTTTGAGGATATAATTTGCAGATTTGGAATCCCAGTAGCAATAGTTTCGGACAATGGACAACAGCTGCAGGGGAAAAATATCGACATGTTATTTGAATCCTTCAACATCCAAAAAAGAAAGTCTACTCCACTTTATCCCCAGAGCAATGGACAGGATGAAGCTACCAACAAGACAATTGCACTCAATATCAAGAAGACTCTGGAAGGACCGATGGTGTGAGAAACTTCATAACACTCTATGGGCATATCGCACCACAAGGAGGTCCACAACTGGAGAATCACCATTCCTACTTACTTATGGGGCAGAAACGGTCATACCAACAAAGATAATTTTACCAACAACCAAGACAGAGGCATGGGAAAGGAATTTAAATGAAGATCTAATGCTAGAAAAGTTGGATGACCTGGAAGAAAGAAGAGAAGTTGCATTACAAAAGATGGAAAATTATCAAAGAAGGTTAGCAAGTGAATGTGGTAAAAAAGTAAAGCTGCGTAATTTTGTTGAGGGACAGTATGTTTTGCGACAAATTCCAGAATTATCAAAAGAATAAAAAGGCAGGGAAGTTTGCACCCACTTGGGGAGGTCCTTATATCATACCGGACATTGCAGGACAAGGATCCTATCATTTGCGAAATATGGATGGAGAAGTATTGCGGCATCCTTGGAATGGCAATATCTTAAACCATATTATCGCTAACTTTCTATGCAATCGTACAATAATTTACGCTCATACAGGGTGAAGCAATTGAATGCAATCTCTCATAGGAGACCCATGTAAATTTCTTAAGTGTTGACTATTGGGTACATCCGCTAGCAAGAGATCCCCTACATGACATTAATTATTGTATCAGGCGTCACCCAATACAGGGGATGCTCAGGCACCGAATGGGTAATTTCCTATCCATAATCTAACCCTAACCATCAATGCAATTGTACAATAATTTGCGCTCATACAGGTTAAAGCAATTAAATGCAATCTCTCATAGGAGACCCATGTAAATATCTTGAGTGTTGACTATTGGGTACATCCTCTAGCAAGAGATGCCTTACATGACATTAATTATTGTATCAGGCGTCACCAAATTCAGGGGATGCTCAGGGACCGCATGGGTAGTTTCCTCCTGGCCAGAGAGAAATTACTATGTGAGCGCACCCTCAAAAGGAGCCCAAGGTACAATAAATCCTTGTGGTCTCAAACTACACACTCATTAACCAATTTGTTTTATGATTTTATTGCAGGAACAAAAGTAAAATATCAAACGCATGAAGAGAATATCAGAAAATAATTATTTCTATTTATGTTTCATAACAGTTTACAAGAGCAAAAATGGTATACAACAATAGCTAGACACAAGAAAAACTTTAAGAAGCAGGATCGGTGTTAGGAGCCGGGTCAACACCAGAAGCAGCATCAGAAGCTAAAGCAGGGGTAGCACTAGGAGCATGCTCAGGAACCTTCTTGCGCACATAGGTTTTGCTCCAACCGTCCTTCTCAACCCTATCAAGGGTATTATTAATTGCCAGAACAATACCCCTTCGCGTTTCAATTTTCATATACTCCATTTTCTCACGTGAAGCTATAAGCGCATCCTCGTATGTTTTTATCTTACTTTCAGCTGTTGAAGCCCGACTCTCAGCCGAAGAAGCTTGTTTCTGCTAGTACGCAAGCTTTTCCTCCGATACAGTCAGGTCATCGGAAACAACTTTGATGGAAGTCTGCCAGTTAACATCTGTTTCTTGCGCCTGGGAAGTTAGGAGAGTAATTTGGTCTTGCGCCTCAACCAGTTTAGCTGTGGCTTTTCCAAATTGTTCATTTACTTCGTTCAACTTGTCATTGGCTTTAGAAAGCTTCTTTTCAACCTCAACGGACAAAAGTTTGACATTCTTCAGCTCCTTATCAGACTCCCCAGCCTTGGCTGCTGCTCTCTTAAATTTTTCCTCAAAATCTACAGAGCAAGTAGAAAGCTGTTAGACTATGTAAAAAGCAAGTAGGAGTAACTCTTTGATATAAAATAAGCTACCTCTAGCAAGGGACTCAAACTTTTGTAAATCCTGGACGTTTTTGTCATTAGAAAGATCAAGGAATTCAAATTCACTCAGAAGGTTAGCATAATCATTCTTGGATTGCTGGAGATCTTGTTTATATTGCGTAATCTCAGTTTCATCTGTTAATCCTCTATCTCGCAACAAATTGATTTTCTTTGTGCATTTATCAATTTCTCTTTGTAAACGCTGAATATCGCAATCTCGGTGAAGGACTTTATCTGAGAGGCTGCAAACTTGTGCTTGAGCTTCCGAAAGAGCTTTTCCTCTAACATGAGAGTCCGCAGCTACGTTATCTCTTTCCTTGATAAGCTGCGCTACAAAATTTGAGTGTTTGGAGTCATGCTGTGACCTAGACTGAGAAAATTCGTCAAGTATACCTTTGCGCTCTATGCAAAGCCTGCGATTTTCCTTCTCTAATTTCTCTACCTTCGCCATGGCTTCAGAACCGCAGTCATTATTCCATAAAATAACAACATTAAATTCCTCCTTTTTGTTAATAAAATTTGTGTTTAAAGATGCATGCTTCAACAAAAGTTTTTTGTACGCAGCATTAATTTCATTCCTCTCATCCAGCAATTTATTGAGGTTTTCCTTGACCTTTACATTATCCTCGTTGACTTTCATTACATGCCCATGTAAAGATGTGACTCTAACCCGCAGCCTAATAACAATGTTTGAATCCTCATCTGATCCCATAAAAAAGTTCAGAAATACGCATTAAAAGTAAAAGAAAATAACATAGAAGACGAAGTATTGTAACCTTGGCTTTGAAGAGTATACATTTGCTGTCAGAGCGCTTCATTTTCTTGCTTTAATTCAGCAGTGTCATCCTCCGACAGTCGGAGGCGAAGTGTGTCGACTTCCGCACTAACTTTAGCAAGTTCTTCTTCAGTGCTCCTGAATTTATCCTCCATCATCAGTGAACGAGGATGGAAGAACTTGTATGCTACCAAAGAGCATCTCTCATTATAAGAAAGCTGCGTAATCAAAGATGAATATCAGGATAAGAAATAAAAGAACAAAAACCAATAAGAAAACAAGTTATGAGGAGTATACCTACATAAGAGCCTGCTGCGGACGGGCATATACGCCCCCATCTGCTACCGCAAGGATCTCAGCAAGGGTTGAGGGCACCTCGACGTTAAAAGGACAAGCTTTATTTACATTGTCTTTTGACCATGCTTCCATCACTGTGTCAAAAGGAACAGAACGCATGTCCGCTCGCAGTTTGGCAACTGAAGCGGAATCAGTAGGCTTCGGCTGAGCATAACTAGGAATCAGAAGCAAGTCTTTTTCCTTGAACCAACGGAACGCCTCCACTTCCTTTCCAACAAGATTATCAGCCTCGCAAACACTCTTGCCCTTTTCTCCACGGGAGGCTCTTTCTGCACGGGCAACTGAAGCTACATATCTTTCTTCTTCAAAAGGAGAAGTCAACTTTTCTACATCCCCAGTAGCATCCACTGCGTTCTCTTGAAGAGGAGAGTTCGCAGTATCGGCAACCCCGACTGGAGTAGGATCAGCTACGTCGGCAGCCACATCCTCTTCAGAGGAAGCAGATACAGCTCTGGTTTCAATTATCGTCTGCATCCTGGGAGGAACATATTTAATTATAGCTCCGCTCAGCTCGGTAGAAGGCGTAGCTTGCTCCTTGTCAGCCAAATCGTCTTCGTACTCAGAAAGTGCAATGTCATCAACTTGAAATAAAGGAGAATGAGACAAAAAATAAGAAAGGTTGATGTGTGCATCCAGAGAGGGCTCAGTGTCTGCTACTTGAGGAGCTTCAGTTACAACATCCGACAACGCACCGGAACGAGAAGCAACAGGGGTTTCGCTCTGCTCCTTGCAGGATTTTATTCTTAAAATAGGCTGACTAGGAGAAGGATTAGTCCTAGCCACCGTCTTAGCAGGAGCGCGAGGAGTAGCCTTCATTTTCTTCTGACCATGTTAACATTTTCAAATGAGTTAGCAAGGCGCAATATTAAACATTCAGCTAATAAAAGACAGAGCAATACCTTGTCAGATAGAGGAGTAGCTTTGCGTTTGGTGCCCACATAGGTCTTTAAATTTTCTCTCTCTTCTGGGGGCTGCGCAAGAATAAAAATAAAAAACTTGCGCAACACTTAAAGATCAAGAGAATTGAAAAATCATTACTTACCACATCACCAAAAGGGAAAGTAAATCTATCGAAATTTAATTCCCATGGACAGTAGGAGGGGAAACGTTCCTGGAAGCTAAGGACAGTTCTTTCCGAAGCCCGACCATAAATCTAGGGCCCTTCAATCACTACTGGAGTTAAGTACCACTGGAAGTCATGGTCCCTGCGCAGCTTTTCTGTCAATGGCACGTCCGTTCCCGGGATGAGATCTATCTTTTTATTATCAATCTCAGACAGCAAACGAAACCCGTCACCTCCCCTGCGACTAAGACCGACGTTCCAATTCATATAATTCATGTGAGCAAAAGAATCGGCGTATGTTAAGTGGAAATTCTACATTGTGTAATGAACACGGTCCGTATGATTAGGTGTATAGCAGGTGAAATTGGTTTCCCCGACACTGCGCATGCTGCATTCGTCCAGCATTCTCCACCAGTTCCCGTTGTACTGTGCAACTGAATGCACTGCGCTGCTTCTGGACTGGCCACGGCTAGCTAAGACTTCAAACTGATAAGGAAATTGACTGTCGTATAAGGGTAGCCTTAACCCTGTGTCAATTGCACCAGCGGCAACCAGCAATCTGGTGGGAGAGTAGTTGAAATTCATGATCATATTCATGGAGATCTTGTCTCCTTCAGGCGAGTTATAAAGGGAAACTTTAAAGTCCTGAAGACCATATTTCCTATTGAACACCTCAATATCCACATTTTTGAAACTAAGAAGCTCATAAATCCGATCGCTTCTGGTAGAAGACTTAACATGAGGCAAAGAAAGGCTGTGAATTCCTCTAGTATACACTCGCCTACTTTCATCCCTCTTTTTGCTAGCAGTGTACCCAGAAGATTTCTTCTCAGAATGTTGGTCATCATCCCGATCGGAAGTATGTTTGGGGGAACGACTACTATCTTTTCCAGACATGATTAATCTGCAAACCAAGAAAAAAAAAGGTTACAATGATGAACAGTATAAAACAATGCAAAACCTTAAAGGAGAATCAACATGCAAAAAAAATTCTACAGAAGAAGTCTAATAGTCTTACCAGTAAAATAAATGAAGTTAAAGTGTTTGAATCAACGAAGATTTGATCTTGGGAAGTAAAAACCTTGATCAAACAAGGAATCTCAGAAAAGTTTAAGGAATAAAGACTTTAAGAAGAAGAAGACAGAAGAAGATCAAAAGTGCAGATAGGAAATCAGAGAAAAACTTGGAAAGCGAAAAGTAATTGGAAAAAAGACAAGACTTACTCTTAAATACAAAACCAGTGATGTGTCTTCTTGGAAACCTGTGAAACCGTCGAAATTCAAATTTATTAGGGGCACAAAACCCAAAAGTCATCATTACTTTTTTCCTTTTCGAGTTCTAGGCACGTGGGAAAGAAATTCAAAAGACAAAAAGGGGGCAAATTGTAGGGGCATAAATTCATCGGTTCCACACGTTTACATCTTAAGAAGAAAGTATCGCATTATGGTGCACCGAGAAGTACAAGAGCAAAATTAATGATAAAGGAAGACAGATAATACATTTGTCACACATCAACTGACACCGGAAGTAGTAAAGTCAGACTGGCTTAACGCATGTGAAACACGTGGAAAGAATATAAGTTACAAGAAAAAGCATCATTGATAGCCAAAGCAATCATCTGCGCCGTACTATCACTTGCGTTTTATAATCATTTGCGCCCTACTATCACTTGCGCTCTACAATCATCTGCGCCCTACAGTCACTTGCGCCTTATCACTCACACACTATAAGTTTCCATCCTGAAAGCACAACCATGCTCCACATCAACAATAAACAAAGAATGTATGAGGATAAGGCCAAGACTACCTCGTGGAAGATTACCAAGATACGTACCAAAATACAATGATACCTGGCAGGACACATGGAAAAATAATGCTGACACAGCATCAATACGTGTAAGGCATACACAACCCAAAAGCAAGAAGCGACACGTCAAATTCCACATGCCACACATGCCAGCACCCACACAATAAAGACAAAGACCACCAATCGCTCAATCCAAAGAGAAGTTGCCCACCAGCAAGCGGAACCTGCAAGAAGCATCACAAAAGGAGTAAGATGAGCTGTGCACAAACTCAAGATATGATCAAACATGTCAAATAAAGATAAGAATAAGTAAGGAAGAGGGACCCATCATATTTTGCTATAGATACCGATCCCCAAGTAGAAAGAAGAAAACAACAGAAGTGAGAGGAAAAACTCTGAAAGAAAATCGATAAGTGGAAAAAGCTAACATTAGGTTAAGGACTCTATTATCTTTAAGTACTTCAATTCTTTATATTAGTATATGTACAAAGATAACGATTATAAATAATATAACATATGTATCCCGTGGATGTAGGCATAATAGTCGAACCACGTTGTATTTTGAGTTGATTTCATTTTCATTTAGTGATACATTTGACATTCTTTTAGAAACTTCTTCATTTTCCTTCCAATTGTTAACAAAAGTTTTTAATTAGCATGTGAATTCAACAAAATTCTTCTTGATGTTCTATCAGATTTGTGGTGGTCCATGACCATCAGATTTTTTGGTTGTTACAATAATAACAAATGTTAAATCGATCGCAAAGCTGGGAATTTTCCAACGGATAAAAGTACGTGTAGGTTGGTTGCAATTTGCCTGGGTGATATTTCTTCCGGAGGCTTAATTTTCTGTCTGTGAGCCGATTGATGAGATAAGAGCCGGCACAATCAGGGGAGAGAGTCTTAGCTGGTTAGCAGTAAATTGGAAGAAAAAAAGCCGTCTTGAACATCTAAAATGAAATAACCTCAGTTTGTAATGGAGTCCAAAGACTATTTTCTCAGGGCCATCGGCATAAAAGGCTAAAACTGGAATAAAGCCCTTGAGGAAGTAGTTGGGGTGCACAGTATTCTCTGTTGAAAGGAGTTTTGTAGGGTAACCGTATAACGGTATAAATTTCTTTTGTTTGGGGGGTATATAAATCTTAGAAGTGCGTGAATTATGTTGTAAATCAATTTTCGATTCTTAGCCAACTCTATTGTCTAGCCGAGGAAGATACCTTTTAGATTGTTTATCAATTAAAAACTTAAAAATGAAACCTTTTAGATAAATAGTAAATGCAAGTTGGATTAGTACTCGAGTTCATGAGGTGATCAGCAACTGCTGGCCCTTCCTCTACTGCCTCTTCCTGTTTGGCCATTTTCTCTAAAGAAAGAACGGTAGTTACACATCTCTATAGCACACGCATGACTTCATGAGGCGCGCCTTTGGAGAAATGAAAATAGCCTTCTTTATCAAGCTTCTTTCTTTATTAGATTGAGAAGTTTTGAATTGATAGTAATAGGCGTGAAAAGACTTAAGGAAATCTTATGGCATGCTGGAGACAGAATTTATAAAGTCAAATGCTGTGATCAAATAAACTATTTCATATAACTATAAATTATGAAGAGAAGTGTCGGAATCAGGATTCCAAACAATAAGGGACTAAATTTTCTTTTTTAAAATGAACAGTAGTAAACCTATGATATTGTTAAATTTTATTTGATTAGCAATGGACTAATAAACCTTTCGAATATAGGTATAGTGTAAGTATTAAGGTAGTACTGGTACCAGTAGTGGGAGAACTTAACTTGACTTAGACTTTATGGACTAAAATATAGCATAATGGGCTAAGTAAGTAACTAGATCTAGTGGATTAAATGCTATAGAATACTTGGGTTAGTGGGAATTTATATGGTTTGGTAAAGATTTAGGGAAGGTTATAGCTAAGTTTAGTCAACATGTGCTTCCGTCCCTGATAAAGAGTAGAATAAATTCAGTCATCTAATTAGCTGTAAAAAATCATTAGCACTTTTTTATTTTAACTTAAAAATAGACCAATTTAAAAAAATGATAGTAATTTTTTTTCTAAAACGAAGATAGTATATTGGAAGCTGATGTTTAGATAAATAAACGTGTAATTGTTTGATGCTTCATCTTCTACCAAGTCACTCAATAGTTTATTTCATTGCTGATACTCATTGAAAGTGAGTACCTCGTAGACTATTCAAGGAGTTATTCGAGTGGTTATTCTGCTCATCCATTGTTGTGACTGTTAGTACGAACAGGCCCCACCTATTTGTGGTTACGCAATCAAAATCAAAGCTTTCTCCCTAAGTTTTTTCACGCTTTTCTATTGGATTCTTTTTTATCCCAAACAAACCTATACAATAGAAGGAAAAAGAAATTGATGCTTGCTCTTGAATATATTAAATCCATTACATCGCCTTCTTTTGTTTCTTAGACCAAGTTCTATACATCTCTCAAAACATCAAATTTAGTAGAAAATATACAGTAAGTATCTAGCAAACCATCAAATTGATCTTTTAAATGCTCAATTTTAAGAGGATGCACAACGTGACATAGTCTTTATCGTTCGACCAAAACTTTATCGCCAACGACAACAGTTTCACGCCTATAAATTCACCATTTTCAAATCTAAGTTTTACACCAAAAATTTTACCTAAATTTTTTTCTACTTTATACTTTAAATTATTAGAACGTTGATTGAAGACTACAAATACGTTCTCTATTTTAGAGATTTAAAATGGTTGCCAGAGTTCGTGCTCCAAAATATACTCAAGAAGAGGATTTAACTCTTTGTACATCATATGTTTCTCATAGTAGAGGAAATATTCGTACTGGCCGAGTCATGTCGTACACGTCTTTTTGGCAGAACATTTTCATTATGTTCGTTGCAGAAATGGGGAACCCGAGAAACCGAGATGCTTATGGATTGTCTGCTCGTTTTCAAGCAATTAGTTGTTCAGTCACGCGATTCCTTGCTCAGGTAAAGGTAATTGATGGAGAAAGATTTAATTGTGTAATTGACGATGAAGTGATCCAACTAGCTCTAAATGAATGGCAGAAAACTGGCAGAAAACCTTTTTTGTACGAAGCTTGTTTCAACATCCTTAGAGATCTTCATAAATTCGACCCCTTTTATGTAATGATGTAGTTTCCTTTTAATCTTATATAGTTTGCTCTAAAATAGACGTTAAAATTTAATTGAAATAAAATTAGTATTCTTTTTATAGATTAATTTTGATTACATAAATACTTAATTGGGTTGCCTCTAGGTTGACATTTTCTGTTTCTTTGGACTCTTATAATTTAACTCATTATGGCAGTAATATTTTTTTTTACTCTAGATGCTTTTGGTTATATGCAGGCGACAAAAAATCGATCGTAGGCAATGACCACTATGTCAAGCGATATAGTGTTTATCGCCAACGGTCATGCTGACGACCAACTCTACGTCGCTTGACATAGTGGTCATCGTTTAAAACATTTCTCATAGTAATGCACCTTGTTTGTCCAGCCACCTGGCTAGACAAACAAATCCATTTAAGAGGGTTATAGGATCTGGCCTTACTTATCAATTATTATCCATAAAATGAAAAAAATTGTTATTATTATCATCCATTAAAAGTAAAAGAAAATATCAAAGCGGGACAAAACTTCTCATAATTGAGCTTCAAAAGGTGGCCCAAATTACCGACAACATAATTCCTATTGCTTTCTTCTTTTCTTTTTTTGGTAGTTGTTTTGTTATTGGATCAAGCAGTTGGGTGACCAACCACATATAATTGGTCCACCCCCACCAACACCACATCATCATCTTCTTACGAAAAGGTTAAGATATAGTACAGTGAGTGGTGGCGTCCCCAATCCAGTTTAGGGGTCCCCAAGATTTCTTATCACCATATCAATGTATTGAAGTCCTACAATCCAGAAATAAAAAGAAGAACAAAAGCAAATGCGACCTTTTACAAATCTATATAGATGTATACATCTTTAAGAACACACCCATGATTCGCATTGCCTCCCATTCCAATTCAGAAGTCTGTAACTTTCACCAGTCTGTTTGACATATTTCACGTTATAAATAGTGCATGTCTTCGCGGCCATCTCATATCCCTACTTTCAGTCTTTGAAACCGATTCTGAGATATTCAACCCCGGAAGATATTACCTCTCCAGCACACATTAAGCTTAAATCTATAATAGACTTTATATTCTCAATTGCCCAACTTCCTAATCTGAACATTCGTGGTTTTGTAGTATCACCAAAAGGATAATTGCTTAATCATACTTACTGAAACAGATTATTAACTAGATGTGTCGGACAATACACTGGCAACAATCACGTCCCTACTGAAGGTTATAAGTTCAAACGATTCTCAAAAGGCGAAGAACAGTATTTACTAGTTCAAGATATTTGAATCAGAACTAACGAGCAACATTTCTCATGTCTTATTTTTGTTTCTCTACATCGAGCAGCTACCAACTTAATGTGTTGTTGTTATTGCCTTATTAGCTTAATCCTTAGATTCTGTGATGCAGTGATGTCAATCATACCTTCAGTTCCTCTTGTTCTTGGTGGAATGGCTTTAAAGAGAGCCTTCACTTCACTTGGATCTACGTCCTCAACTCTCAAAGGATTCCAATTTGGCTTCTGCAAAAGAGATCGGAGCAAGAATGCTAAAGACATAAATATCTATTACACATATTAATATCTATTAGACATAACCTATCAAGTAAGTAATGCGGAAACCCACGTACACTTGGAAAAAATGGAAACTTTCAGACCCGTCAAGTACCATACAAGGTTTCAATTGAAATTGAGACCTGCACAAGATTACCTATCGAATCAAGAGCAGGTCGTAACGCTTCTAATCTAATCAACAAGTTATGTTACAGAAGAAAAATATACCTGGTCCTTGTCCACCAAAAGTGCCTGGACACCGTAAGCAAAATAACTTCGCAGTTCAGATCTTACTGTGATGCTGTATTCAGCTTTCATGACACCGTTTAACTGCACAATCGAATTAAAGGGATATAATTTCAGAATCACATACAATTTGGAACTCACACATGAATCACAACGATGAACAGGAAAACTTAAGTGAAGAACCCAAAAACTCACTTCGGATACACCGTTGTCCTTATTTCCTACTGCAGATCCAACTCTAGAAAAATATTTATTTGCGGCGCAGAGAGAAAAGGGTGCCCCTTTCCCAGTCCTTGAAGTGCCTAATTTGCGCATTCCGCCACTGCAAAATAATAAACAGCGGACAAGCTGAAAACTGGTAAAAGTTGCATAGAAACAAAAAAAATAAAAATTAACCATCCTGCATACAAAGCCATGGTATGGCACAATTTCCAACATGAGAACACAATCTCCAATCAAATTAAAGGTGTGGGTCGATTTCTACCATCTATGATTTGCGGATTTTTTTAAAGGGGTAATGTAGCAACACCAGACACAACTAACAAGGTAAAAATTTCAGTTTATGCGTTACTAGAACTATCTACAAAAAAAAAAATTGAAGAGAAGAAAAATATCACATGGCTTCGCCCAGGTTTGAACTGGAGACCTTCAGTGTGTTAGACTGACCTGAATCTGATAACCACCAACTACACCACGAAACCAGCTGATAACTGTCTACAAAAGTTGATGTAGGCATTCTTGAGGAGGTATTATAAAATTGTAATGACCCTCCCAAATCCAAAAGTACTCTAGTTCTTTCTGACTATGCCGATCAACCAGCACAAGTGCAACATCGTTAGATAATTGTTACCTCTTGCATCCTTGAGAAGAAGCTTGTCAGATCTGGCAATACTGCTTATGTTACTATCTTGTTAAGCTCTTGTAGAAAATAAAAGTTCTTTCCCATACGGGGGGCTAGTAGCACTTGGGGAGAAACTTCACAAAAAGGAATAAATTCTCCTCAAGGACTAAACGTACTAACGATTTTGGCTCCGAGAACAGGTAACTGATATGTGATAGTTGCTAGATGTCCACAAATACAGAAAGTAGAGACACACATACATTTCGTCATTTTACAATGACCGAAATCGGCCAGTGTACTGTATTCTATCTTTATTTTATTACTTTGTGGTGAGCACACTATAAGTAGTTTCTTGTAACCAAAATACCTGTAGCTTCAGTACTCAGTTGATGCTTCTTTGGTTCTTCTATGATCTCAATGACCGCTATACGCGAGTCGAAGGATGAAACTATGTTAGGTAAAAGAACATTCAACAGGGCTTCTGATTCAGGCTCCTTGCTGAAGTCTTGAACCAGACCCTTAATATCGTTGTCTTCATCAGAACTGTTTGCACAACAGGTGAAACAAGAGTTTAACAGTATCTGCATCCAAATAACTAGAAAAAAAAAAGGAGAGCAATTAGAATTTCATGTTTCAATAATGGAGATGCAACGTACTAGGTAAACCCAAGAAGTGACTTCTTTAATGAGCCCAAATTTCGGACGGCATGCAGTGAGTCCCAAGACCCACAAATAGTGCGTTGGCAGGGGATGAAACCCTTTTACCAGTTAATCCAAGATAAGCACCTTGTGAAGGGAGAAAAAAACACGTGTCAGGAAGGAAAAAGAAGAAAAAGAAAAAAGAAAAGAAAATACAATTCTGTTTCTTATTCGTTTTTTTTTCTTTCTTTTTTTTGCGAACAATAAGTGTTTTTAATCATCATAGCAAGATTAACATTCATGTGCCGCAAGTGACTCTCCAATCAGTTTGATTAAGAAAACCCCTTTGACAGGAAGCTTTTTATCATGGTTGAAACTTCATAACTCGAGTCAAAATGTCGTACCAAGTCTTTCACTTTTGACATAGCCATGCAGAGTTGCAAACCATGCTTTGATTTCTATACATATAAAAGTCAGTCTTGAAGATTCAGAGACATCTCGGCCGAGATGATTACCCCAGTATTCTATATATCTTTGTCACTTCTAATAGCATGACTAAGGAACTTTTATTTCAAATGTGAAAAGAAATGGCATGCCAGAAATAATTGAAGCCCAGTGACAACCACAGGGGCAATGCTTTCTGAGACAAGAATAAAATAAGAAAAGAAAAAAAAAAGCAACTACTACCATACGTAACCGTAGCTTATTCACTAATGTGAGTGAAAAGAGTAAGAGTGATTGAGTCGATAGCAGGTGAATTTGATCGAGGGGTCAGGTTTGAAAATGATTTAAATAGTACGAAGAGGGGTCAGGTTTGAAAATGATTTTAAACAGTACGAAGAGGGGCCAGGTTTGAGAAAGGAAATAAATCATGCTATCGTAAACTAATTTCAAGATGTATGGATGAGGAACGACAAGAAGCTGCCATAATGAGAACTTCATAACAGGTTCTGTTTAATTTAAGCGTGTCAACCTACATGGTGAAGGTATGAATTTTTTTTGTTGGAATGCAGTTGAATAGGCTAAAAGCTTTAGTAGGCAATTCCAGCAAACAATTGAGCATTTAGCTACATTTCAACATAAAATGACCAGTGAAATATTTTATTGTGTACTCTCTGGACAGGAAGCCAGTCCAAGATAATAAACAGCGAACAGGATGAAAACTAGTGCAAGTTTCATATATACAAAATTTATCAACCAACCATCCTTCATACAAAGCCATGGTTGGCACAATTCCAACAAGAGAACAAGATTTCCAATCAAATAAAGGTGTGAGTTGATTTATGCACAATTCATCTTTATCATCTCTATACTACCATCTATGTGTGTGGATTCTTTTTAAGGGTACAAGGTACAAATTTCAATATATGTGTTACTAGAACTATCTATAAAAGTTGATAAAGGCATTCTTAACATTGTAACGAGGCTCCCAAATCCAGAAGTACTCTAGTTCTTTCTGACTATGGCGCTCAACCAGCACAAGTGCAATATCCTTAGCTAATTGTTACCTCTTGCATCCTTGAAACAGGAAGCTTGTCAGATTTGGTAATACTGCTTATACTACTATCTCGGTAAGCGCTTGCAGAAAATAAAGTTCTTTCCCATACAGGGGCCACTAGCACTAGGGGAGCACCTTCATAAAACCGGAGGAATATATTCTCTTTGAGGACTAAAAATGTTAACGATTTAAGCTCTGAGAATATGTAAGAGATATGTTTATAGTAGCTTAGATGTCCACAGATGCAGAAAGCAGAGACGACCATAAATTTCGTCATCTTACAACTAATAGAAATGAATTGTCAGTACACTGTACTCTATTTTACTTTATTACTTTGTGGTGAACACAAAGAAAGAAGTTTCTCGTAACCAACATACCTGCAGCTTCAGAACTCAGCTGATGCTTCTTTAGTTCTTCGATGATCTCACTGAAGTCTTGAACCAGTACCTTAACATCGTTGTCTGGGTCATCAGAACTGTTTGCACAACAGGTAAAACAAAAATTTAACAGTATCAGCATCTCTTTAACTAGAAAGAAATAGGGCAATTGAATAGAGCAATTGAAACTTCAAGTTTCATAATGGAGATCAGACGTACAAGGTAAGCGCAAGATGTGACTCCTTTAATGAGCCCAAATTTCCCGATGGCACGTAGTGAGTCCCAAGACCCACAACTAGTGCATTGGCAGGGGAAGAAATCCTTTTACCAGTTAGTCCAAGATAAGAGCCTCGTGAAGAAAAAAAAACATGTTCAGGAAGGAAACAAAAAAAAAAGGAAAATATAATTATTTTTTTCAAATAATCATAGCAAGATTAACATTTATGTACCACAAGAGACTCTCCAATCAGTTTGATAAAAAACAATCTTTGACTGGAAGCTTTTTATCATTGTTAAAACTTCATAACTTGAGTCATAATGTTGTACCAAGTCTTTCAAAATTTTGACTTAGGTATGCAGAGTTGCAAACCATGCTTTAATTCTATACATAAAAGTTAGTCTTGAAGATTCAGAGACGTCTCAGCCAAGATGATTACCCCAGTCTGCTATATATCTTTGGCACTCCTAAAAGCATGACTAAGGAACTTCTATTTCAAATATATCTTGAAACCTAGATTTGGTGGTTCTTAAATTCAAAAATGAGTGATTCTAATACAAGCTCAAAGGAATCGGAACCTTCAAATCGTAGAGTAAACAAATTATTCGTTAATTTTCACAACGATCAGGAGATGGATGATTTGTTAGATGGTGAATATTTTATTACTCAATCTCAAAATGAGGTTTTTTACAAGATAAACGAGGATCACAACGAAGAATATGAAGATTATAATACTTTTGATGCTCAGGTATACTTGTTAATGTGTTTTTGTTGCTTGGGTTGGATTAAATTTGATGAAAAAATCAAATTGTATAGCTTAGATTCGGCTAGCTCGATATAAGTTCGGCTAGAACATTGAAGAACATAGGTAGTCGAATCCTGTGTTAATGGAGGCTTGGACTAAGTTTGGCTTCCTAATTGAAGAACACGTAATGTTCGGCTAGTTCGAGCTGAAACAGAGTTATGTTTGGCTAGTTCGAGCCCAACATTGTCTTAGCCGAACTCTTAGTTACAGAAGTAGCGGAAACTTTTAAGTACATAATTCGGCAGTATATGGTAGTAAAGGGCCTAACCGAACATAAATGTTCGGTTCATATAGGATTTATCGACTTTGCCTAACTAGTGTGTTCGGTTAGATATGCAGATATACGCATAGCCGAACTTTGTAGTATTTTTTTGTTGCAACTAATATTCTCATATATTTTGTAGGTCCAATTGGAGTTTGTACCTATGGATGATCAACCTACTCCTGTTGATATTATGTACGATGATACATCACATCATTATGTAAATGATTTGGTAGGTTACCAATTTATGTGTACTTAAATGTTTTAATAAAAATTGTCAAATTTTGTAACTTTATATTTTGCTTTATGTAGACATGGGATAATCCCGATGAAGCAAAACGTTGGGATAGAGAACATACAAAACGGGATATGTGTGTATTGGTTTTGAATGGAAAATCTAACAAAATCCGTTTTGAAATGGTTTGTGAGAGAATTCGTAAGCCCGAAATCCACAAGAAGAAGGGTTATATGTATATCGGAAAGACGGGGAGGAAGAATGTAACTATCTCAAAGAAGACTGAATGCCCAGTCAAGCTTGTGTTTAATTTCAACAAAGAATTGAGGAAATGGGTTTTATTCAAAGTTGTTGAAGGTATACATAATCATAAATGTCATGAACATATTGAAGGACATTCAGTCGCCGCAAGGCTCTCCCCTCTTGAAATGGTGAAACTAGCTAAGATGAGAAAAATGCGTATTCCACCGATTATTATGCTTCGCATCATTAAACAAGATAATAAGGATAACTTATCCTCTTTTCCACCATTTACAATGCAAACGAGACGTTGAAAAAGAAGGAATGAAGAGATAGGAAGGTAATGTAACAATTGTTTTATATGGCACAACAGAAAAACTACGTCGTTCAAAAGCAAGTAGGTCTGGATGGAGAAATAACACATCTCTTTACTGCGCATACGATATGTGTTCAGTTGGCGCAATGCTTTTACCAAGTTCTTATAATGAATTGCACTTGCAAGATTAATAAGTACGAGATGTCATTGTTGAATTTTGTTGGGCGCATGTCGACCAAGTCACTGTTTAGCGTGGCTTTTTGTTTCTTGAAGGATGAGCAGAAGCCTAGTTACACTTGGGCGCTGCAACAAGTGAGGTCAATCTTCCGAGGTGATGATATTCCTGGAGTTATAGTCACCAATAAAGAAGTCACGTTAATGAATGCAATTAAGGTAGTCTTCCCGTTAGCACATAATCTTCTATGTATATTCCACATATGGTGTAATATGATGCATAGGTGCAAGCCTCAAATTCCACCAAAAAAGAGAGGTTATGATGAGATAAAGAAGTTTCCGGAAGATGAACAATCCAAAGCAAAGAAGGAATTTGGTGAACAATATAAATTAAATGAAGCCAAATGGCCTTGTTTCTCCAATGAATGGGACGCATTGACTTGGTCTCTATCACCGAGGATGATTATAATCTAAATATTGCGACGTTTATCGGTCATTGGACTAGCCCCGAGTACCCGGATATTATACCGTATTTGTTGAGCCAATGTTAGAACCGCACAAAGAGAGGTTTGTTTATACCTTTACCAACCAACACAAACACTTGGGCAATCAAGCGACGAGTTTGGCAGAGTCGGCTTACCACCGGTTGAAGAAGAATCTTTTTGGACGTGTTGATAATTTTGTGTTGGTGTTTAATGCTATGCAAAATTACTTGGCTCGTGACATGGATATGATCAAAGAGAAGTTCCAAAAGATCCTTATCTTCAAGACTAAGAAATGGGTTTGGTCAAGAGAATTCATTATAACGTGTCCCATATGTGTATTAAGAAGTTGATGATAGAAGTTGATTTGATTAAGGATTGGGACATCAAGCCGGAAGAGGAGTGTGTTTGTAACATGAAGAAGTCAATGGGATTACCTTGTCGATATATTATAATAAACTATGAACATGGTATCATTCCTTTAGACGATATTGATCCATTTTGGAAACAATTAACTTTCAACTCTCCCACGGAAAAGCCCGGAGAAGAGTTTGGGGATACCGAGTTAGGAAGAACTGTACTCGAGATGTACCGCAACATGAATAAAATCCAACGACAAATATTTTGGGATGACATGAGGACTATCATTTATCCACACACTATGGAGAATGTTTACGAACCAGAAAAGTGCAAGCCCAAAGGTAGGCCAAACACCAAAGAAATAAAGAAACAAGAGAGGAAGTATGCCAAGATTTTGGCTAAGAAGCATGGTGACATACAATCTAATCATAGAGATCCATCGGGTCACGATTACACTGCGGCAATGTATGTCGAGGAATCAAACAAACGAGGTCGGAGTAGTGATAAAAAAGCTGAACCAAGTGAACGTGATGTGAAGAAAAGAGATCTGATGTTTCCATCGCCATCAACCGAAGCACTTATTCGAGACGTGAAACTAAAGCAAAAATTTGTTAATATGGCGTACTTGGAAGAATTACCTCAAATCATTCATGACTATGTCATATCCACCAACGACGTCCCTGGCGATGGCAATTATGGTTTTCACGTTGCGGTTGGACAACTAGGGTCGTTTCAGTACCGTGCCAAGGAATACAATGGTTGTGAAATCACTTATATAAGACAAAAGTTGTTGACGAAACTACGGGAGAACCCCGCATTTTACAAGACAATGATGGGAGGGTTGGATGGTGGGGGTGAAGTTGAAGTTTATAAATTATTAAAGTCATCTACACGGGGGAAATCCTATTACACGGGATCATTGGATGATTATGCCGATTTGTGGGCACTTAATCGTCGACGCATTCAATCGTGTGGTCCATTATTTCTCAGTAGATTATATTGATACATTCAACCCAAAATCAAAGAAAGGTGTCTAATATATCGAAGAGTGTTCATTGCATTGGTTGGAGGCAACCACTTTATCGGTCTCCGTTTAAAACCCGAATGTCCAATTCCTCCATTATGCCAAACTAGATATTGGAAAGGATTTAATACCACGATATGAAGAGTTGGTGTAACTTTTATGAGAAAAATATGGATATATGGAAAGCTTTGAAAATATCTCAGGAAAAAGATAATTCTCAACCAATTGTAATTGAATGAATGAGACATGCAATTGAACTAAATGTGCTTTGAAGATCATATATTTTGAATGAAAAGAATATTTTTGTAGAAATTGTGTTCATTTTTCATGGAGTTCGGCTACAAAAATAGAATTTATATTCATAGAACTAATGTTTGGCTAGGGAGCAACGAAGTTCAACTAAGAAACGTACAATCCAGAGGAATATTCGGCTAGTAATAATTATTTCAAATCTATCCAAACTTGTAAAAAAATTACAGGTTCAGCTTGTGTTAGAAGTTCGGTTAGATATAGAATATTGTAGGTAGCCGAACTTCTGTAAAAAAAAATTTTGTCAGAGGTTCGGCTAGGAAATATTTATTGTAGGCAGCCAAACTTTTATGATTTCACCAGGGATTTTTGGTGCCATAAGTTTGGCTATGTTTGATATTTTACTCCCTAACCGAACATTACTCTGGATTGTGTGTTTCTTAGACGAACTTTGTTAATTCCTAGTCGAACATTACCTAAGAGTTTCAATTTTTTTCCATTAAATCTACTACTAACACTGAATTATAAGGATGTCATAATGAGTTTACATATATAGAAAAACGATTACAAATATAGAAATTGATTACATTTTAGTTTCTTCAACACCCCATACGTATTATGAGAAACTTACGAAGGATGTCATAATGAGCTTCGTATTCAAAATTCTTTCTTTTCCATCTTCTCCATTCCTCTCGAGCTCGCACTACAACATCAGCATTGGTTTCACCGTAAGTCGATATAGATTGACAACCCGAATTAAAGCTATAAACTCTTTGACTTGTTTTCTTATAGTTTGAAATCTACAAAAAAACGTCGGACAATCTCTATTATGAGGATTACCTATTTCGGTGCAAAAAGTTTCAAGAATTCTACCCCAATAACTCATACTTACTAAACCATTTTGACGTCGTTCTTTACCCTTCTTTGGATAAAAAAGCACATAGTTTGTGCAAAGAGATAAATCTTCATCTAGAGTAAAGCTAGCATTAATGACTGTCATTTTTAAGTGAAGATGTGATTTTAAACGTGAACTAGTAGCTGGGTATATGTAGAGTACATGTTCCTAACATCTATATTTTTCGAAACTATAAAAGTTCGGCTGAGACTATTACATAACGTCTATAATAATCTCCACGGATAACTTTTTACCTCCATTCTTGATAGGATTTTAGAATATTTATCTATTGTTCTTTCTATCGTCATCACCTATTATATGTATTAGAGTCACAAATATATCTGGGACACCCTAAGCATGGCGTATCAAAAACTCTAAGTCTCAGCATACACCATCTAATTGTGTTAGCGAGAAAATTATACAAAACTAATTATAGGTTCACAAATAATACTTGGCTATTCTAAGCATACCTCATCTAAGGATTTAACCAAAGCATGAAATATCAAGTAAGTAGACAAATATATTTGTTATCCTATTAATTCTGCATATTGGTTATTGCATTGTACAGAACAGGTGAAGCAACAACTAATATTATCATTAAATCAATAAACAAAATCATGGAACTAATCTTATTCAAATCATAATAGTCTGTACCAAATACTTTAATTTAATTGGTCCAAAACTTTTATGTGGTTTCAACATAAACCCTAGCTACAAAATTAGTGAGACATGGGGTTGGATTTCTTAAAATCCATAAAAATAAATAACAGGAATAGAGAGAAAGAATTAAACCCAAAAGCCTGCGTTGTCCTTTCTTGTCATGTACAGCTTCCAACCCAGAAGAACGGAACTAAAAGCAGCCGCCAGAACTCTCTACTTCTTTAACCTAGGTCTTCCTTCTCTCTGGCTTTAATCGTTGTCAGCTCCAAAAGAAATCCTTCTAGCTTCTCTCTACTGACGCCCCTAGCCTCTCACTTCAGCAGCCTACTACTTTACCTCAACCTCACAGGTCTTCTTTCTTCCCTATCATTTGTCTTTCTTGCCTAACCTCTCCTTCTCCTCTCTCTCCAACTGTACACCTCCTGACAGCCCCCCAACTACCGCCGTCATTTCTCTCTATCTTCTTTCCTCCTCTCCATTCCGCACTCCCTCTTTCCCTCCGTCCTTTCTGTACCCCCTTCTCTCTTGTTTCACTTCCCCTAAAACCTAGAAAGAAAAGTATAGCTTTCCCTCTCTCTCCCCTTTATTTACTTTAGCATCACGTGAATGAAGAGATATAACGCGGACCTCCTGATGACGTCACTAATTGAGTATATTCAACAGATCTCAAATACGATCTTAACATTTGTACAGAGGCATATACATCCAAACACGTCACCTTTTTCTTTTTCCAAACAATTAGAGAAGTAAAATATTCTCTTTCCATAAAGGTATCAACACGTCTTAATCAATACCCTTTTAATCAGCCGCTCTCCCTTCTCTCTAGGCTAGGCTTAGCTTCCTGACCCACGTGTTGTACTATTCCCTGTTAACCTGATCTTTCTTTTTATTTCTCTGACCGATTCAATCCTTAATCCCTTTGCATAAAATACAAATTTAAACGTAAGAACAGTTATAGGTAAGCCGGTAATATAGAAAACTCCCAAATTAGTCCATTTAGCAGTGTTTAGTTGTAACTTCGTATTTTACATTTACCACCTAATAAAAGAATAAAAATATATTATTAGTACAAATTCAAGCACTAGCAAATATAAATTAAACGATAAATATGTATGAATTATGCCCGTGTCAATTCTCGTTCTAGCTGTCTAAGGAATATCGGGGTATATGTCTTCAAATATGTATAACATAGCTCGTGCTCGAATGTAGTTCCACCATGATGTATTCCCCAAAGAGTTTGAACTCTAGAACACTAAAAATGAAAGAATTGATAAGAAGTTAGTATACAAAACCAATAATACTCCATTCACAAAATAAACGAGTTCAAATACTCAATTTTCTTCAGAAGTAGCTCTGCGATGATATCGCTTTACCCAACGAAGTATTCTCATGTATTCTCGCAACGTATAATGTAGCATTCCAAATCTTTCGGTTAATTCTAACCATTTACGGTTTTTAGGATTACCATATAATTCGAAATGAAATTCCTTGACTATCTTCCAGAATATCGAATAACGTTCATGAGGCCTTTCATGGTAAGCTAAAATAAAAGCTTTAACAAGCATTAGATCATCCTCAATGGTGAACGGTTCTATTTGTTACTAGAAATGTTAAAAATTGGAGGGAGAGAGGGAATTGGTGTCAAAAAATTGAAGTTAAGACGAGAAAAGTTGGTGCAAAATCAGTTAGAGAGTGCACCATTTATATAGATAGAGGCCCCAACGGATCTATTTTTATAAAAAACGAGATAATTTTCTCTAACCTATAAGTTCGGCTAGATCAAAATTTGCTTTTCCTAGCTGAACTCCTTAATTCAAATGAAAAAGATAGTTCGGCTAACAATTCAATTCCTTATAGATACCGAAGATTTCTCTGTTTTTGCAAAAATTTAAACGATGCCAACCGAACACTTGGTTTCTTATCCGAACCAGATGTTCGGCTAGATCAAAATGTGCTATGCCTAGCCGAACTGTTTTATTCAAATAAAAAAATAAATTTTCTAACCGAATATTCACTTAATATATAATTTCATAATATCGTTTCAACATAAAATAAAACCAAACAACAAAAAAACCTACCATATTCATCACTTACTACAAATTGTTTAGAGAACTTTTTCAAAATAACTTAAAACATCCTTGAAAAATGAAAGAAAACACAACATATATATGCAAAGTGATTAATCTCATTGATCTCATCAAATTCTTCCACTCCTTGTTACTCTCGACTTGGTCCTAGTATCAACAACTTTTACTCGTTTTTTTTCCTTCTTTTTCTTTTTCTTTTTTTCCTTCTCCTTATGCTCATCAACAACTTCATCTTCCTCAACTGGACCAATGTAATCACCATCTTCGTTGTAGTATGGGTTGAAGAAGAATTCCTTTTCCTGGAAAAGAGTCGAGGATCAAAATCCGGATCGGCCTTCATTTTTGCCTTTGATCATTCATCTGAATATGGAACTTCAACATAGTTGAGGGGATTCTCAGCACTGTTCCATTCAGAATCAGGGTCGTTTATCTCTCGTGTAAAATCCACATCATCCAACATCATTTGATATATTTATTCTTCAGTAACTCCTTTTCGTAAATTAAAAAGAGGACAAGAAAGAATTTCAGCTAGCTCAGCCGAAGAAAATTTTTCAGCCATTTCAGCCTTTTCCTTTTCCTTTTCCATTTCCTTTACCTTCTTTTGGAGCCTAATATGGATAAACAAATGTAAATGTTCGACTATAAAATGTGTTCATCAAGCTAACCGGACAACAAGTTCGGTTAAGAATCACAAAGTTCAGCTAACACGAACCCAAAGTTACCAAAAACAGAGTAATGTTCGGCAAATAAAAAAAAAATCTCACCGAACATTTTGTTCCCAATTTGGTACTAAAAAGTTTGGTTAGTGGGGTATATTATCGATCTAACCGAACTACTGAGTTCGGTTGGAAAATTAATGTCAGAACCAAATTTCGGCTAGGCCCTAAATTTTATTCTCAACTGAATTATTCTTGGTCTTCTTCCTAACAGAAAGTTCGGATGGTGATGCTAACCAAACTGTTCACTGGTACTACCTATTGAACACATTTTCATAATTTATAGTCGAAATAAAAATCAAAAAAACGCATAGAAATGAGTGGGTTTGTCGGTTATTACCTTCTAACATTACAACCGGAAGATTCAGCTTTGCTACTTTCTTTTGGGTCTCGATTTTTCCTCCACCATCAACAACCAGTTTTTTTTTTCATTTTGATGTACAATTTCTTGAACCATTTCATCAATCAGTTCTTTAGCAATCTTGGCAAGACCGTGGTTCGGTTTAGCCATTTGAATCAGTTTCTAGTGTGATTACTAAATTAGGTTAGAGATGAGAAGAAGAGGGGAAAAAGAAGAATTCTAGTTTTGGTAAAAGAATTATGTTTATATTTAGGTTTATATATCATAAGGGTTAAGGTTTATTATTAGTTTAATAAAGGTCAACTTAGTCATTCAGCTCGCGTCTAAGTTTGGGTATAGCGGGACTTGAACCTGCGACCATTAGGTTAAAAGCCCAATGCTCTACCAACTGAGCTTGGAAAGTTTTAACATAAGCAACAGGAATTCGCAGATCCTCCAGACGTAGAGCGCGAAGCGCTTTGAACCCAAATACATTACCCACGATGGAAGTAAACATGTTAGTAACAGAACCTTCTTCAAAAAGATCTAAAGGATAAGTTACATAACAAATATATTGATTGTCTTCTCCAGCAACGGGCTCGATGTCGTAGCATCTTCCTTTGTAACGATCAAGGCTGGTAAGTCCATCGGTCCACACAGTTGTCCATGTACCAGTAGAAGATCCGGCAGCTACCGCAGCCCCTGCTTCCTCAGGTGGAACTCCAGGTTGAGGAGTAACTCGGAATGCTGCCAAGATATCTGTATCCTTGGTTTCATAGTCAGGAGTATAATAAGTCAACTTGTAATCTTTAACACCATCTTTGAATCCAACACCGGCTTTAGTCTCTGTTTGTGGTGACATAAGTCCCCCGTACAACGCATGAATTAAGAATTCTCACAACGACAAGGTCTACTCGACATGAATTAGCCGTTAATGAAACCTTGTAATAATCTATCTTCCGGGGCATATGATGATTCTTTCGTGATCTGAGGCGTTAATTTACCTACTAAAATATCACTTGTTTCTACCCAAGACCCCAACATCACAATTCCGTTTCTATCTAAATTTCGGAGTAAGTGGGCTTTTAAATGCGGTATTTCATTAGTTATCCTTTCAAGGCCTTGGCTTGTCACATGAGTCTGAATTTCATATTTCCGTATAACTAAGCCGCCCTAAGCTAAAGGGGTGTAATTTCTTAGTCAATACTAAATAGCCTACTCCAAAAGAATTCTGGTCCTTCCCATTTCGTCGATAAAAAAATATCATAGTCAAGCTCAAATATGGGATTAGTTCCATACCTTTTCTAGAAAAAGGAGGGTAGCAATGAATGCGAAATCGCTCAACTAATGGGAAGCGATTCAGAAGAAGGAAGAAATGGCAACTTTGTCTTTTGTAACTCCTCTATCATTCCAATCTATCTACACATGATGCTGCTTCGGGCTGACGCCCCATTCTCCTGAAATTTATTCTTCAAGTCTTGAACACTGGGTTTAGGTTCCCGGAAGGTGAATCTGGACTCTTTCCTGAAAGTGATGCATTTGGTTCTCACCTTTTCGTGACGGATCAAGGGGCCTATGCCTTTTGAGTGAATCCTATCAACGAGACGGGCCTTCCTCTCCATATACCATCTCTTCTTACTAGGCTCCCCTAATCCGAGGTAGGATCCAGAGCTTCCTCGTCCGTGAGATGATCCCTTCGAGTCCAACCATCTGAATATAATAACATCTTATTCTCTTGATATGGCATCGATGAAACTGACAGAACCAGAGGCCATCCATTAGATTTATTTGCTCGAATTCCATTTTTATAATGGGTATATCTTCCATATAAGGAAAAAAAATCTCCCCCATTTTTTAGCCGAAAGCTCCTTTTATTTCCCGACCTGGTCAGTACCTAGCCGGGCCATTTCTATAAGAAGAAAAATGCTTATGTGATGGATTCATTATCGAGTAAAACCAAAAGTTTTAAAAAACAATATGGATATGATCTGTTATCACAGAAATATATCAATTATAGAGAAGGTAAGGATTCATATATTTCTCTATCACCATTACAAGTAAAGGGAAGCCTCAAAATTCCCTATAACTACAACACAAATAAACCCCCAATTTTTTCTATGCCGGCAGGCATATATATGATGGATCTGGTTTTCTAGGGATCAGGAGGATTCTCAAACTAAGGAATGACCCGTCGTTTTCGAGAGAAAATCCGTTGCAATGAATCGACTGGAGAATGGATCTCTAGCAAAGGTTTGAGCACCGGTCTAAGAGTCTGATATTTGCATCGTGTCTGAAAAACATTGTCTCAACTGGATCTCTAAAGTGCCTAGTTTTCTGAGGCTTTTAGCTTTGAATCAAGTTTCATCATATGAGAAGAACGAATTGTTTCATGCAGCTGAAATGGTCTCTTATGAAGTCTCTATATGGGTCTGATCTCTACTATGTTAATATGAGGTGAGTCATGGCGCAAAAGCAGCTCTCTTTGGTTATTACCTTCTTCTCCCAGGTTTCCTTTGTTGCATCCATCCATTGCCAGGTTCATCTCTAATGTGATGAAAGTGGGTCTCAAAAAGGGATATACAGTAAAACCTCTATAAATTAATAATGTTGGGACCGGTATATTTTATTAATTTAGCGAGATATTATTATATCGATAAATTAATAATTTATTAATTTAAAAAGGTTTTACGTAATACCTTTAAATTTCCAAGTCCAATGTACTAGTTACAATGTATATTAGTTAGAGATGAAAAATAAATTACAAAAACAAGTTCCAAGGCACATTTTATGAATGTACATTCACAAATTAATTGAATTTGTCAAGTTCATTGTTTTTGAATAAGTAAAAAGTTAGTTCATGGTACCAAAAAGTTGGTCCATGGTACCAACGCAGTACATTAAACATGGTTAGAAATTGATCACTATAAAATGTCCATTGAAATTTTTTAAAATCACATCAACTATGGCTCCTAAACTAAAAGGTGTTCAAAAATCAACAATGACCGATCAACAACGAAAATTGTTATGCGAGTATAAGAGAGATCACCAAGGATGCACTCAACAAGATTTGGAGCAGTGGGTTGACAAAACTTTCAATTTGAAAGTTAGTCAAGGAACAATATCAAACACTCTCAAGTGATCATCAGAGTTCCTATCAGCTGACTTTGACAAAGGTGGATCTTCCAAGCGTCACAAACCAGCCATGTACCCGGACATGGAGAAAGTTGTTTATGAATGGTTTCTCCAACATCAAGAGCGTGTGAATATAACAGGAGAGCTAATCATAGAGAAGGCGGTTGAGGCGCTGAAGCTTTTGTATCACAGGATTCTTCAGAGCATAAACTTTCACAAGGATGGCTTGAGAAATTTAAGTTAAGGCATGGTATCAAATCATATCGCCGTTTCGGAGAAAGTGGCTCAGTCGACACACATGACATGGAGAAGAAATTGGAGTCTATAAGGGAAAAAATTGATCAATTTCCTATGAAAGATGTTTTTAATATGGATGAAACTGGTTTGTTTTACAGGTTACAAGCTGACCATTCACTTGCAACAAAACAGCTTGAAGGTAGGAAACAGGACAAGGAAAGACTTACAATTGTTATTTGTTGCAATGAGGATGGCTCGAAAAAAATTCCTCTAGGATCATTGGTAAGTATGCAAAGCCACGTTGTTTTAAGAATATCAACATGAATAGCCTAGATTGTGAATACCGTGCCAACAAAAGAGCATGGATGACTGGGTTGCTTTTCGAAGAATATGTTCGTTGGCTGGATGAAAAAATGCACGGTCGAAAAATTTTCTTGGTAGTGGATAATTGTCCAGCCCATTCAAATAATATCCAAGGGTTGCAAAACATTGAGTTGTTTTTTCTACCGCCAAACATGACTTCAAAAATTCAACCATGTGATGCTGGGATAATTAGAGCCTTTAAAATGTACTACCGTAAAAGGTTTTACCGTAAGATTTTGGAAGGTTATGAGTTGGACATTTCTTCTCCGGAAAAGATTAAAGTTTTATATGCTATCAATTTGGCCGTCTCAGCTTGGAGAAATGTGCAACAAGAGGCCATAGCAAATTGCTTTCGACACTGTAAAATTCGTTCGGCGAATCCAACCGGCTCAAGTGATTTAAACGATGTAAATTCTGGGGAAGACATTCGTGAGCTTGAGAACTTGATTACAGGTATGCATTATCGGCACAAAATGGATGTGAATCACTTGCTAGATTATCCTGGTGAAAAGAATGTTACGAGGTTCAAAGCATTGAAGAAATTGTGGCGGATACCATTCAAAATCCGGTCGATGACGAAGTTGAGGATGATTCAATAGCTTTGGAACCGGTCACTCGGAAAGAAGCATTGCAAGCGGCAACAACTCTTCACAACTTTTTGTTGCAATACGAGAAGACAATGCCCCAACTCTTAAGTGCAATGAGGAGATTTAAAGATGAACTCAATATAGATTTGAAGTTCAACAAAAAACAAATGACTATAGATTCATTTTTTACTAGACAATCAGAGAATTTGGAATCTTTTAGTAATTATTAATTTATAGTTTCATTGGGACCAATATATATACACTGGGATTTCAAAAAAGTTATTATCTTATTATTTTATCGATTGGGGTCCAATTTTATACTGGTCCCAAGTTGGGACTGGACAAATTATTAATTTTATCGAGGTTATTAATTTATCGAGTATTAATTTATAGAGGTTTTACTGTAGTAGGTTCAAATCTTCTTTCTTAGGGAGTTTACTGACTCATATGTTCTATCTTTATCACTGAACAATCTAATTAAAGCATATGTCATGTCAAATTTATTTACAAAGCAGGCTTTTGCTTACAAAACGAGGATATCTAGACTTTGCAGATATGGTTTTTCGTAGTTCAAGATCGGATTGACCATGTATAATAAGTGAGCAGAACCAGGTTGTCAGCGTGCTTTTCTTGAAAATATTAGGTTCAGAATTGTTGGAAGAATTCTTTACGGAGGAAGAACAAGTTCTCCCTTTGATCTTCCGAAGAGTTTCTTCTTCCCGGAAGTTCTATAGAGAAAAGATTTGGTATTTAGATATTTTTCGTGTCAATGACCTAGCCAATCATTCCTAATTGGTTAGGAGATCGTTTAAATTAAACTGATCCCAAACCAAAAAGACGAAAAAATGTTTTCATTCGTAATTGTTTATATAATCAAGTTCATCTGGAGGCATCTAACCAAGAGGAATACGTCTTGAATCGCACACTAGAAGGCAGATGTCTTCAGCAGATACCGCCCTCATGCTCCCACGGTCCGCTTACCGAGGAAGAGAAAGGTAGGACCCGGGGCCAGAGCAAGTTGGGTTGGGGTATAGAGCCGTAAGCGCGGTGGGGGTGACAGAGGACGTGCTCGTTCATAGCAGGGGTATGATCAACGAGCCAGCTCTGGATGAAGTATTGGTTTGTTGTGATGGTGCATAAAATGGTAATCCTGGACTAGCTGGTGCAGGGATGGTAGCGAGAGGAGCTGATTGTGAGGCCCCAATTCTTGACTGGAGGGGACACCAAAGGCCTCTGCCCTTCCATCCCTTGGATAGAGAGGGAGGGCTCTAAGATGTTCCAAATGACAATCCTGATCCCAACCAATTCTATCAAAATATGTGAAAATCAAAGCTTACCTTCGCACACCTCCGTTACTCTTTTAGGAGGTATCCTCCCCAGATAAACTATCCACCTCACAGTGTCCCGCCCATCTCCGAATTCTCGGTGCGGCGGTTAGGCACCCTTAGACGAAAGAGTGGTCTTTTATGATTGGTTGAACCTCCCACCTATTCTACACATTCGATCAAGGTTGTCATTGCGAAGCTATAGTCAAGGTGCACGGGGTCTTACCGTCTAGCCATTGGTACTCCGCATCTTCACGGAGAATTCAATTTCACCGAGTCCATGTCGGAGACAGCGGGGCAGTCGTTACACCATTCGTGCAGGTATGTAGAAAAACATGTTGTCAAATCATTTCGATAGGTCCACAGTACTTGGACAGGTTTAGGGTTGAGCAAGTTTCTTAATTAGGTTGTTTCTTTGTCTTGTTGAATAAATATGTGGATTGCAAAGTTTCTAAATAAGGTCTATTTAGTCGAACCAGTGGGAATACATTCTTTAATATAAATGACTTTCTTAGCTCTGGACGTAGCCTCTTCCCTTCAGTCGAGATCTCTGGAAACTTAGATATCTTAGCTTTTCTCCTGTTCGTGAGACAGTTTAGTCGAAGGGTTCCCAGTT
>JAJJMC010012047.1:0-11604 GCA_023531435.1 Papaver californicum | reverse complement strand
AAGCATGACACGTGGAAGAAGATCGAAATAGGAAGCAACCAGATTAAAAAGAGCGAGAATCACACAATCAATATTAAAGATATCGAATATTGAAAAGGCACGAAGCATCTGGACAATGGACTGCATGAAGGACACATATGATCGAGAAAGTTGAATTACGTCGAATAAAAACAACATTAAATGATGATAGATCGAGAAAGTAAAAATAATGATTACTCTTTTTATTTTGATAATCGAGAAAGTAAAAGTAATAATTACTCGAATTATTTTAATGATCGAGATAATGGAAGTCTTTAAAGATAGGAAAACACGTGTTGAAGACATCGAACCAAGAAGCAATTAAAAGTGATCTATCAACTAGTGATCGCACCAGATAAAAGAAGAAATACAAGTACGATGGGTACATCGAAATAAAATGGATCGAACCAGAAAAGAGGCAATCCAAGAATAACGACCAGACTGAATAAAATAACATGAGAGCATCGAACCAAAGAAGAATCGATTAAGGAACGATGACCAGACTGAAGAAAATGACACGTTGCACAAAGAGGGGCCCAGTAAATAAATCTATAAATAGAAGAAGCCTGACAACAAAGAGAGGATGGGAGAAAAAAGGGAAGAAAAACCTGAGAAGAAAGAGAAGTAATTACTAGGTATGAATTTAGGAGAAGTAATTAGATGAAATGAGGATTTTTGTACTTAAATAGAAAAATGTAAAGTTCATAGTTGGAACATGTTTAATTTGGGTGATCATATGTATCGTACAGGAGTGATTTTATAAAATCAAATACAAAGATGTCTTGCTGTTACTCGATTTTAATCTCAAATTGATACATGAAAATTTGATTGGTTGTTTAGTCGAAAAGATTTTTGGCTCAAACAATTTGGCGCTAGAAATAGGGACTATTAAAGGATTTATCCTACCTGATGAAGGAAAAAAGGTTTTAATTTCAAAACTAAATCGTCCAAGAAAGAAACATTTTTATGAAGAAAAGAATGGATGTGGTTGAAAAAGTTTAAAAGAAAAGATTGGAAAGATTCAATTTTGCAAGATTCAAAAAGTGAAAAGTTTATTTACATAAGCATGTTTTATTGACATGAAAAATGTTTGAAAAGATAGATAAGAATATACAGTTAAAATAATAAATAGGATCTCTTATGATTTTGATGTGAAAAAGTTCATTTGACTGATTTTCTGAGATATTACTAGATATCAAGCAAGGAAAGCAGTCAGCAAGGCGAACGATAGTTAAGAAACAACAAGATCTGAAAAAATATGTCTCAAGACGCTAATTCTGGAAACCAAAATGATAATGAAGAGTGGGAGAATAGACAAGAGGAAGGAAGAGAATCAGGACAACAACAAAGTAATAAGGGGAATCATACCCCAAGTCAAGAATTAACACCAAATACAGTGGTTCAGAATTTCTCTTCAGATCATGGGAGTTCTCAAAGAAAAATGCAGCAAATACAGGATTTATTAGAAGAAATAAATGAAATGAGAAAGGAGCAAAAAGCAAGCAACCATCGAATTGAATTACTTGCAACCGAAGATCAAGTTTTAAAAGATGTAATTCAGAGAGAACAAAGACCAGCTGTGACAAAAATACGGAATCAGGAGGTAATGTCAAGTAGATAAATATCGAGAAGTGAACAACGGAATCCAGATCAAAGAATGGTGTTACTAGGATCGACGTCTCGAGTAAGAAGACAACAAGAAAAAGAAATTCTACGAACCCAATGGAAAACATGCTTGGAAACGATGGAACAAATGAAAGAAGAAATTAAAGGATTAAAAAATAAAGAGGGGGGAAGAATAGAAGAGGTATTGAAAGAAGCAAAGCGAACTCCGTTAGCACAACATTTGACATGTGTATCATTACCAAGAGAATATAATATACCAGTATTTGAATGTTACGATGGTACCAAGGATCCAACATCACATTTAAAATATTATAATCGAGTGATGACCCGGTGGGACGATCATGAAGCAATCATGTGAAGATGTTTTCCATCCAGTTTAACAGGGACGGCACTGTTGTGGTACGACAGATTACCTGAAAATTCCATTCATAATTACGCCTAGTTGGTGAGGAAGTTTCTTGAAGCATACATGTATAATAAACCAGTTGATTCAGGGGAGGACAAGCTTTATTCTTTAACATCTTGGCCAGAAGAATCGATCCGATCATACACAGCCAGATGGCAGGCAATATGTCAAGCAATAGGTGAATTAGACCCAATAACAGCTATAAACCATTACAAATGGGGGATTGTTGATCGGAAAAGCCAGCTTTTTGTTGAAATTCACCGAAGTAATCCAAAAACTGAAGGTCAGTTAAGAGAAATAATAGAAACATGTGCGAGGCTCCAAGACATCCAAGAGCAAGGATCGAGAATTAATTTAAGAAGCCAAGGAAATACAAGGAGAACAAATTCAGTTGAGGACTCGCGCGACCAGAAAAGGAAATTTTTTCCGAAATTCGAGTCAAGAGAATTAAAGCATCCTCGACAAGGGAATGGTAAAAACTTTGCTCAGCAATTTCGAGAAAGAACGTTCACAAAGCTTAATGTTTCATATTTCAGATTATTCAATATTTTGAAGAATCGACCAAATTTTCAATGGCCAATAACAAAGGGAAATCAACCAGAGTTTACACAACATTCAAAGGACTATTGTGAGTATCATAGTTATAAAGGCCATACAACAAACAGTTGTAGAAATTTCATATCATTAGTGCAAAGAATGGTCGATGCTGGAGAATTAAAGGAATTTGTTCAGAAAGTCGAACCAACAAAGAAACATGATGAAAGCAAGGCAATACGCATTCCATATAATGAACAAACAATTAATATGATATCATATGCGGAAAAAAGTGACACAGATTTGAATGTTGCGATCAACAAGAAATTGTGCAGAAGAATTCGGAACCATGAAGTCTTTAAAGTTCAAGGAAGGTAAGCAGAATTATGGGAAGATTGGATGGCATATCCATTGACATTTTCCGCGCGAGAAGTAAACCAAGAAATTGAAATGCATAATGATCCTCTTGTGTTAACATTATTGATATCAGGATGGAATGTAAAGAAAATACTTTTAGATGGGGGCAGTTCATTAAATGTGATGTTCTATAATATATTTTGTAAAATGGGTTTCAAAGAAGATCAGTTGATTTTGCCACGATACATCATTTATGGGTTTAATGGAATATCCTCCAAGCCAAAGGGAGACATTGATCTTGAAGTGTCAGCTGGACCGATCAACATTTTGACAAGATTTAGTGTCGAGGATGCACCATCACCATACAACGCAATAATTGGAAGACGATGGGTTCACCAATTAAAGGGCGTGGTATCAACATATCATCAATATTTACGATTTCCAACACCACAAGGAGAGATGGAGATAAAGGGTGATCAAGAAGATGCTAAGTTTTGTATAATAGCAGAGACAAGAATGAATGAGGAACGGGAGCATCTACAACATAAAAAGAAAAAAGAACGGAGAGTTAAAGCAAAGGAAGAAGAAATAAGTCAATATTTAGAAAAGCATGCAAAAAATAAAACAGTAAATGAAAGAGGAGAGAGCAGTCAGAGTCAAGAAAATCAGGTAGACCAACATCATAAAGGGACGATGTAGCAATTAAAGGGAACCCCAACTCCAATTGGGACTCCAAAGCCAGTCTTCGCCCCAGTAGAAGAAACAAAAATCATAAACATTGGCACTACACAATTGCCCAAACAAGTGAGAATTGGGACGTTAATAAAAGCAGATCTGGAACAACAGTTAGTTAAATTGCTTTGTGAGTTTGAAGATGTATTCGCTTGGAGAATGGAAGATATGCCGGGGATTGATCCCAGTATCGTACAACACGAATTAAAAATACGTTCTGTCGCAATTCCCTTTCGCCAACGAATACGAAAGGTCGCACCCGAATACCATGAACCAGTGGAAAAAGAATTAACTAAACTTTTAAGTGCAAGATTCATTCGGGAAGTATGGTAACCCACATGGATTTCTAATATGGTGATTGTACCAAAAAAGAACGGTGGAGTAAGAATTTGTATTGATTTTACTAATCTAAACAAAGCATGTCCAAAAGATAATTATCCGCTCCCGAACATCGACCAATTAGTAGATGTTGTTGAAGGGCATGAGATGTTATCATTTATGGATGGACAATCTGGATACAATCAGATAGCGTTAGCAGAAGCAGATCAGGAACACACATCATTTTTTACTCCACGAGGATTGTATTGTTACACCAGAATGCCATTTGGATTACGGAATGCGGGAGCAACATATCAACGTCTAGTGGACGCGATATTCAAACCATGGATCGGAAAAACTTTGGAAGTTTATGTGGATGACATGCTAGTAAAAAGTAAATTATCCGATGATCATTTACAGAACTTGGCTGAAATTTTTGGTGCATTGCGAAAATATAAAATAAAAATAAATCCAGAAAAATGTATTTTCGGTGTTACTTCAGGACGATTTTTGGGATATTTGGTTACGAAAGATGGAATACAAGTTGATCCGGCGAAGATACAAGCAATAACAGATATGCCATCACCAAATAGTATAAAAAGTGTACAGAAGTTAAATGGGTGTTTGGCTGCATTGAGTAGATTCATTGCAAGATCATCAGAACGATGCAAGCCATTTTTTGATGTACTTAAGAAAAAAAATAAAATTTGAATGGAACGATCGTTGTGAACAAGCATTTCAAAGTATAAAATTACATCTCGCCACGTTGCCAGCATTGCAAAAACCAGAGCCAGAAGAAATATTAACTTTGTACATAGCGGCAACAGAAAATGCAATCAGTGGGGTAATGGTGCGAACTAATGAGAAGATCGAGAAACCAATATATTACATCAGCAAGACTCTGAATTCAGCAGAAAGAAATTATACCAAGATAGAACAACTAATTTTATCAGTAGTATTTGCTACTCAGAAGTTACGCACTTATTTTCTTACTCATTATGTTCGTATATTAACAAAAGCACCATTGGAGTCAGTTTTAAAGAATACAGGAAAGGTAGGGAGAATAGCGAAATGGAATGCTCAGCTGGAACAATACAACATTGTGTATGAGATGCAAACTGCGCAAAAATCTCAAATTCTAGCTGATTTTTTAGCAGATTTTCCAATTGAGGAAGAATATGAAATTCAAGGACTGCCAGGGAGTGAAGAAGAAGAGCCATTGGATGTTCTGGATTCAAATTGTTCACAACGATGGGAAGTTTTTGTTGATGGGTCTCGAAATAAAGAAGGAGCAGGAATAGGTATCGTGATTACAGCACCAAGGGGAGAACGTATGGTATATTCATTTCGCCTAGAGTTCGAAGAGCATACGAACAACATAGTAGAATACGAAGCAGTAGTCCATGCTCTCAAACTCATTATTGAACTAGGAATAAGTGATGTTAGACTCACAAGTGATTCGCAGCTAGTAATTAGACAAATCGAGCTAAAATATCAAACGATTGATGAAGATTTGGAAAGATATAAAAACCTTGTGCAGAATTTGACAAATCGTATTCCGAACATTGTTTTTCGACATTTATCTCGAGAAAATAATCGACATGCCGACGCACTTGCATATGTTTCTTCTATGATAAATGATCCAACAGCTAAAGCAGTAAAAATTGGGAGAATATATGAGCCATCCATAAGAGCGCAAATATTAAATAATATAGAAGAGGATAGTGCGATGGAAGAAATTGATGACCCAGCCGTACGGAATACCTCACTTACATCGCAACAAGAAGGTAACCAACCAAATGAACCCGATTGGAAAGTCCCGATACATCAATATTTGCAAAATAAAGTATTACCAACAGATTCTAAAGAAGCAAGGAAAATTCAACTCAAGTCAAACAACTACCAACTTCGGGATGGAATTCTTTATCGAAATTCTTTCCTTGGACCGTTATTTCGATGTTTATCCCAAAAAGAAGGATTGCGAATTCTTAAAGAAATACATTATGGAGATGCAGGAAATCACAGCGGAAGGCGATCGTTAGCATTAAAAGCCAAAATGCAGGGTTATTACTGGATTTCTATGCTAAAAGATTCGGAAAAAATGGTTCAAAGGTGCGAAGAGTTTCAGCGATTTGGTAAAAAAATCAAAGCACCAGCTACAGAATTAAATTCAATACTTAGTCCATGGCCATTTGCAAAATGGGGAGTTGATATAGTTGGACCGTTAGTTGAAGGAACAAAGAAAAGAAAATATTTAATTGTGGCTACCGATTATTTCACCAAGTGGGTAGAAGCGAAAGCATTAGCTCGAATCAGAGATACAGATGTTTTTACATTTCTATTCGAGAATATCATTTGTAGGTTTGGGATTCCCGCAGCAATAGTTTCTGATAATGGAAAACAATTCCAAGGAAAGAATATCGATATGTTATTTGATACATATAATATTCAAAAGCACAAATCTACACCTTTTTACCCACAAAGCAATGGGCAAGCAGAATCCACAAATAAAACAATCGCAACAAATTTGAAGAAAACCTTGGATGGATATTATAAAAATTGGTGCGAGCAGTTACATAATACGTTATGGGCATATAGAACCACAAGAAAAACTTCAACTGGAGAATCACCTTATCTTCTTACTTATGGAACGGAAGCAGTAATACCAACAGAGGTTATTTTACCTACAACCAGAACAGAGGCATGGGAGAAAAATCTTAATTCAGATCTTATGTTACAAAAATTGGATGACTTGGAAGAAAAAAGAGAGGTGGCACTCCAGAAGATGGAAAATTATCAAAGAGGATTAGCTCGAGAATACCATAAACGTGTAAAATCACGAAACTTTGTCCAAGGTCAATATGTCTTACGGCAAATAACGGATACCAAAAGGACAAAAATGCAGGAAAATTCGCACCAACATGGGATGGTCCATACATAATTCAAGCGTCAGCAGGACAAGGATCGTACTATCTCCAGAATATGCAAGGTGAAGTTTTACAACATCCATGGAATGCACAATACTTAAAGCTTTACTATCCGTGAATAACAATGCAATCTTAACACAAAAGGCAGGTACATAGCCAATTAACTCAGTAATTTCTTTTATAATTTAATCATTCCAGGAACATCGTATCCTGAAAAATATTGTAATTATTAAATCGGAATTCCATTAATCTTGGAATATCATACACTTTGAATCCAGGAACATCATATCTTGGAGAATACTATGATCATTGATCAAAATTCCATTAATCCCGGAATTTCATATACTTTGAGCGCTCAAAATTATTCCAGGAACATCATATTCTGGATTGCGTTGCGATTGACGACACAATCATACACTAAAGGTAAACATCCTTAAAGAATTTCACTAACAACGAAATTCTTATCAAGAAGGGGTTCCTTATTATTGGTTTATCAATTTTCAAAGTACAGTTCGGGACCAACCCTGTATCTTACCCCTGGCTCGGGTTTGTTTCGTATGTGTGGGATCTCGAACAACATGATTTGAGGTAAAAAGTACTTCAATTCATGGTACTTGGAAAGTCATATGATAGCCAAAAAGATTACTTAATTAAATTCTCATGTGCAGGGAACAACATTGAAAAACATATCCAAAGGTCACAAAAGAAAATTCTTGAAAGACAGATAAAGTACAAGTTGGTGAAGCAGACAATAGATAAAATTATAAAAGAACATAATCAAGCATCGGGAAGACTGGGATGCGATGGTGGAGGGGGAACTACAGGCACAGAAGCGCGTTTACTAAGCACTGAAGGATCGGATTGTGCGCGATCTAAAGCAGTATTGAAGGACTTCGCAATTTTTGCTTTAGCATCTTGCCTAACCCAGTGAACAAAGTCACGACCAAAGTTGATTTCTTTTTGAAGCTCTTCGATCTTTTGTTGATATTTTTCTATTTGAGCAACAGAACGTGATCTTTGATCTTTTTCTTCATTTAATTCTGTAGTTAATGATATGATTTCTTTTTCACAAGCTTCAATCTTGGAAAGTTCGATAGACATTTGAGCTTGTAAACTTCGAATTTTTGTTGCACCGAGAGTCACATTATGTTCAGAAGTCTTTAACTCATTGGTGATGTTACTCACTGTATCGCTCATGGTGTTAAGTTCAGTCTCTGCTTGTGTTGCTCGACCCTTAACTTCATCAAGTTCTCTCTCCAGTTCTGAAAAATACCAGAAAATATTAGATAAATTTTATGGTTTAATAAGTCAAAAGGACAGGTATACTAAAAATATACCTCTAACAACAGATTTAAGCTCTATTTCTTTCTCTGAAAGCAATTTTACAATCTCTCTGTATTTGGACTCAGCTTTACTACGCCTCCAAGTGGCTAAATCAAAACTATCGTTTAATCGAGTTAGTTTTTCTCTAACCACATTCATCTCTTTGAAGATTTCCTTTGCATGGTTATTCAATTGTACCATTTTACGATCGTACCTAAATAAGGTTTCCAAGTTTTCCACTGGACCAAGGACAAAATTTAAATTTTTCATATAGATTAATAAGATAATATAAAATAATAATTGAAGAAGAATGAAAAATAAACCTTGGATTTGATTCTGAAGATTTTGATTATGAATTTCGATGGTCTGGAATTGCTTTTGTTGTTGCTGATGTTGATCATTATGTTGTTGTTGAAGCTGTTGGAGTTGTTGATTTTGTTGTTGAAGAAAATTATTTTGCTGCTTCAACTCATCATTTGCTTGTTGTAATGTATTGTTTCTTCCCGTCATAATCACTGATTCATTCTTAAATAGCAACCCCAACATGGTGGCCCGAGCTTTATAAAATTTATAACCACTATACAAACAATCATTACCATATTGGAGTTGGGCCAAAGCTTGTTGTGGAAATGAGTATAATGAACTTTCAGCAACAGTTAAAACTTCAGCGAAGGAAGAAGGAGGATTCACAGGAAATGTTTGCTCATAAATATCGTTCTTAGACCATGCATCCTGAGTTTCATCCATAGGGATCGCACTAAGTGAATCCCGAAATCGAGACATGAAACAAGAATCAGATTTAATAACATCAGGATTTGAGAGAATATTCCAAAGTCCCTGAGAAAGAAACCACTTGTAAGCCTCTTCTTCATCTCCAACTAAATTAAGACCTTCATCAGTACTGACGCTGGCAATTTGATTAGAGAGAGACTCCAGAATAGAAGGATCGGCACTTGGTATTTCAGTATCGACCACAACAGCAACAGGAGAGGATCGAACCAAAGTTTCGGAAGGTACGATCGGTTCCGAAGAAATTCCAGTAGTACCCTCGACTTCAGTAGGGATCGAAACATTATGAGCTGTCGAACTAGAAGGAGGAGAAGTTTCTTTTTCAGTACGATCAATAGCATATGATTCTTCAACAAGAGTGGCATTGGTTTCAACATTCACATTTTCTACATCAACGGCCGGATTTACCTCAGCAATATTCTTTTCCAACGAATTTTCCTCTTCAACATGAGTTACTTCAGTCACTACATCAACAACATCTTCATCAATAACAACAGCATCTCCCTCTTCTTGAGGAAAACCAGAAAAAACTCCTAATGTACCATTATCAGGTACGGGAGTATCAAGCACAAAATCAAAAGGCAATGGAGAAATAACATTATAAAATTCGATTGAAGTACCAGAAGGAGGTGCAACAGTAAGATCGGACTGTTCCGATACCCCAATTTCGGCTGGGATCGAAGAAACGGGAATAACATCAATAGGATCGGACTGATCCAATGATAAAGCAACAACAGAACTTCCTTCTCCACTGTTTAAGTTTGAATTTATCCCTTCTACAACTTCAGTGGAAAGTGCAAGAGTTCTGGACTTTTTCTGCTTCTTCTCTATTGCAAGGACTAATTTCCGTTTTCCCTTACCTTCAACTATGGGTTCGATTATTTGTCTACCCTCGACAATTTGAATACCGCGTTCAGGTGGTGGAAGAGGAACTCCGATATCCAAAGAAGGATCGACCTAGAACCAAAAAAGCAAAGACATTTTAAGAAAACATTAAGAATCGATACAATATATCTAAAAGGAACGATATAAATTGAGAAATTCGAACCTTGAATTCAAATTTACAATCATCAAAATTTAATCTCCAGGGGCAGTAGTTCGGGAAACAGTTTCGAATATGTTGAATTTCATTATTAGGAATGTCACTATATTCAATCAGAATTGGGGTACGATACCATTTATAATCGTGTTCCCGACGGATTCTTTCATTTGAAGGGAAATCAACTTTGGTATATGGAGCTATCTTAATTCTAGGTCGTCGACTTCTCGAAGTAAAGGAAATCCTTGGGAGCATTTGCGAACAGGACTAACACTCCATTTTACAAAAAATTTATAGTAATACCATCACCATAAGTATTCTGGAAATTCTCAGGTGTATAGTGAGCACGCTCAGAAGGATCGGGAGTGTAGCATGTAAGACGGGTGCGACCCTCACTACGAAGAATGCATTCATTGAGAATTCGTCACCAATTACCATTATATTGTGTGATGGATCGAGGTTGACCATGAGGAGCCCTATTACGAGTAGCAAGGACTATGAATTGGAAGGGATTATTCTTTTCATACAAAGGGAGACGAAGGCCAGCTTCTAAGGCACCAGCAGAAATTAACAGTTTGTGATGGCTATAATGAAAATTTTTCATAGAATCGTAGGTCAACATGTCGGAAGTATCATCAAAGAAAGAAACCTTAAATCCTTGAAGATTATGTTTTCTCTTAAATTCTTCGATGTCCATAGATCGAAAACTATAGGAAGACAACGCCCGTTTACTTTTGGGGGCAGGATTAGAAATGTCAGGGGTAGAATTACGTACGGTGCGAAGTGCAGCAGGGGTAGGAATACTGGGGGATGAATCACGACGAGAGACGGGGTATCTCGAGACAGTAGACCTACTCGATCTTCTGCTCTCACCTTGATTACCAGAAGCATCAGACTTTCTATGAGGCATGATGTAAAATCTGAAGGAAAAGAAACATAAAAAGGAGAAAGTTAGCATAAGAAGAAATTATCTAGAAATAAATTATAATCATCATTTCAATCATGAAAAGAAAACATAAGTCAAGAAAAAATTACTTACATGAAGAAAAGAAGTGAACAATAGTCGGATCAAAGTAAAGAAGAAATCAACTGATGAGAAAAGAACTCCTGAGTAGTGGGGGAAATTTGAAAAGTTTAAGGAAGACAAAGTGCAATAACTATGAGAAAACAGTAAAAAGTTGCAAGGTATTTAAAGGAGAGAAATGAAACCGCTACAAAATGGGAAAAGGAAATAATTGGTAAAGATTTGATTCTATCGAAAAAAGTGTAACTGACACAATCATATGTATAGAAACAATAAATCCAGAGCCGGAAAAATCGGTAACGTGCTAATACAATTAATGCCAGCGGAAAACTCGGATAACGTGCGAGAAAAAGACTGAAAAAAGTTAAGTCCTTCTCTATTTTTCAAAATCTTGGATCGACCGCTAGATGATTTTGTAAAAAAGAGAAGAAGGGGGAAAATTGTTAGTAAATAAAAGAAGCATGACACGTGGAAGAAGATCGAAATAGGAAGCAACCAGATTAAAAAGAGC
>JAJJMC010012040.1:0-14544 GCA_023531435.1 Papaver californicum | reverse complement strand
TGATGATGAACCTGACCTCCAATAAACCATTGGGACTTCAATATATGTTATATCTACCCCTACAATAGGCTTCCCACGAGAAAGGCCTAATTTCTTCATGTGGAATTCGAGTTAGCCACTTAGCCAATCCTAGTAGAACTAGGAAATGTGCTAAGTATCCATATTTCACTCCAACAAGGTATATCAGCTCCAAATCCTTTCCTAAACCCATATGATGTCCAAAACATAGCTAATAACCCACCAAGGCTATCCACTAGCCCATCAAACCATTCTATCCCTTCAAATCATGACTTAGCACATTACCGCAACATGCTTCAGCCGCACTTGCGCCTGGCCGCTGGCTGCGTAGGCCAAATAAGCCACTTCGGGGCTTTGCCCATATCTTCCTCAATTTTGATCAGAATGACTTCAATCTTTCACCATTGGCTTTGTAATTCAATTCCCTACACTGTGGTATGTTAAAGGCCTATTTTAAGTAGAGTTTCACTGGCTCCTCGGTGATTCTAGCTCTTAAGCTCCATTCTGCGGGTTTCTGAACTGTAACCTAAAAAGGCGACTAAACTTCGAAAGTAATCAAAATACCTAATAATTCACTCAAATATAGCACATAAGGTTCAGGAAAAACTACTTTATATGTGTGAATTATGCACCTATCACACAACTCTTGTGCACAGGACGAGAAGCAAAATGCACGTTTATTCCCATCCTCAGTAGTACCTTCAGCATTCAACAAATCATCAAAAGGAACCAGTATTACGTCTAAATCATGAAAATTCAAAAAACAACATTTTGGATTGTCATCTTTTAATATCCTTTCCGTTGAACTTTTATAATTTTTCAACATCGTTCTTTCCTATTGTTACAAGATATAAATAATGTGTTAAGATTGTTGGAAGCTTTCAACAATAAACAATAAGAATAGATGTATCAAAGTAATATATATAAAGAACTGAATCAAAAGCAACTCTACCACGAACAACTATGAGGGAAGAGTCACAAGTTCTACAAGTTTTCCTTAACACATTAGTTCGCAGGTATACTCGAGAAGAGCAATGCTAAACCCCAACGTGTGAAGATGTGTACGACATAAGACTGCAAGATATAGTTTGTATTAACACAATACAAACTACCAACTCTTGAACTTAGCAACAGGGAAGAAAAAGAAATAAACACTCAATGCGCAAACAAAGCGAGAAGATGAAAAAAAGATGGGATAGTAGCCGCTTCTGGGATTATTTTTAACACTGAAAAATGTTTTTTATTTACAGTGAAAGGAAACCTCTAGGGTTTTGGATTTCCTGTAAGCCAAGTTTTTCCAAGGATAAACATAAAATGAATTTTACCAAAAATAAACCTTAAGAAAATATTTTATACAGGAAGAGAAGCTCAGTGTATGTTCATATGTAGGAACCTGAAGTGCACAACTCTTGTATGGATGTACTTGGGTATAAGCCATGTTTTGTAAAACATTTTATCATCCTCAGTAATACCTTCAAAATTCAACAAATCATCAAAAGGAACAAGTACTACGTGCATATCAGGAAAACTCAGAAAAAAAACATCTTGGATTGTCATCTCTTGAGATCCTTTCCGTCTAATTTTGTGGTTTTTTTGAAATCCTTTTTGTCTAATTTATGTGGCTTTTCCAACAACGTTCTTTCCAATTGTTACGAGATATAAATAATGTGTTAAGATTGTTGGAAATTTACAACAATGATCAATAATAATAGATATATCATAATAATATATATAAAATTTGAATCTAAAACAACTCTACCACTAACAACTGCGAGGGTAGAATCACAGGTTGTACAAGTTGTCTTTAACACATTATTTCGCGGGTATACTCGAGAAGAGAAATGCTAAACCCCAACATGCGAAGATGTGTTTTGGATAAGATTGTCCGATATAGTTTGTATTAGGAAATACAAACTGCCCTCTTTTTAACTTAGCAACAGGGATGGGAGAGAAATAAACACTCAATGCGTAAAACAAAGAGAGAAGATGTAAACATAAGACGAGATAGTAGCCGCTTCTGGGATTATTTTCAATGCTAAAAACATTTTGTATTTACTGTGCATAAAAATCTCTAGGATTTCGGATTTCTTGTAAACCAAGTTTTTGCAGGGATAAACATAAAAGGAATTTTACCAAAATAAACCTTAAGAAAATATTTTGTTTAGGAAATAAATATCAAAATAAGTTTTATCAAAATACAAGATCTTGTTAACATGTTCACAAGCTTGTGTACAGGAAGACAAGCTAAGTGCATGTTCATATGTAGTAACCTGAAGTGCACAACTCTTGTCCATAGGACGAAAAGAGAAATGCACGTCTATATGAAGGAACTTGATGCACAACTCTTATGTGGACAAACTTGGGTATAATCCCATGTACTGTAAAACATTTTATCATCCCCGGTAGTACCTTCATTATTTAACAAATCATCAAAAGGAACCAGAATTACGTCCAATTCATGAAAATTCAGAAAAACAACATCTTTGATTGTCATCTCTTGAAATTCTTTCGTTGAATTTATGTGGTTTCTCAACATCGTTCATCCCTATTGTTATGAGATATAGATAATGTGTTAAGATTGTTGGAAACTTACACCAATGATCAATAAGAATAGATGTATCATAATAATATATATAAAGAAATGAATCAAAAACTACTATACTACGAACAACTACGAGGGAAGAATCACAGGTTGTACAAGTTTTCCTCAAGACATTAGTTTGCGGGTATACTCGAAAAGAAAAATGCTAAACCCCAACATGCAAAGCTGTGTCCAACATAAGACTGTCTGATATAGTTTATATTAGCACAATACAAACTACCCATTTATGAACTTAGCAACAAGGATAGAAGAGAAATAAAACCTCAATGCATAAAACAAAAAGAGAAGATATGAAAACAAGATAGGATAGTAGGCGTTTCAGGGATTATTTTCAACACTAAAAAACGTTTTGTATTAACCGTGAATAGAAACCTCTAGAATTTTGGATTGCTTGTACACCATTTTTTTCCAAAGATAAACATATAAGGAATTTTACCAAAAATAAACCTTAAGAAAATATTTTTAGGAAATAAATATCAAATGAAGTTTTATCATAATAAAAGATCTCGGTTGAAATGTGCACAAGCTTGTGTTCAGGAAGAGAAGCCCATTGCATGTTTGTATGTAGGAACCTAAATTGCACAACTCTTGTGCACAGGACGAGAAGCAAAATGCACGTTTATATGCAGGAACCTGATGCACAACTTTTGTTTGGAAAAAATTGGGTATAAACACATGTATTGTAAAACTTTGGTATAAGTCCACCACCATCCATATTGATAACTAAGGTTATTACCGATACGAAGGTGTCAGCCTTTAGTTTTCCACAATGTGAGATTAAAGGCTCTCTCTTTTACTCATTCATAAAAATAAATAAGTATTCTTAGACCCTTAGGTCATTAGATAAAATCATACCAAAACTAAAAAATTATTTAATTATAACTCATTTTCTCCGACCGAAGTTGCCTTCGCTTGAATGGTGAAGAAAGGCCAACGATGAGACAAGTAACAGCAGAGCTAGAAAGTTTGAGAGGGACAGACAAACAATCTTGGTGTTTTCAACCAAACTCCAAAAATAAAACGAGCTCACAGTTTGAACCCAAAGACCTCTATAGTGTACCAGTAAAAGGCTCAGCAGCTGGTGACTCTTGGCAATATAGTTTGAATCCAGAGACCATAGTCAAGATGAACATGCCTCGATGATTGTTTAATATATGTGTCTGTATTGAGTTTACGAAAATGTTAGTTGGACTAAGAGTAGCAATTTGTGTATTGTTGTAAAAGAGAGAGTGAAAGCTGAAATTCAATATAATGTTAGTGTGTTTTTTTCCTGTAAAATTCACTCTCAAGGAACTCGGTACGTAACAGTGCTAGGCGTTGCCTTTTCAAACGTATATCTGATCTAAGACAGGAAAAGAGTTAACGAAATTATTTCCTAAGCTTGCAAGTCACTGCGAAGAATGAATTCCATTAACTATCCAATGTAAAAAAACAATCCGGCACGGCACTGAAAACTGAATGTAAAACAAGGAAATGACAATCACATATCCGAATAATCTAAAAGCTTGTCACTATGTTAAAGCTACAGCCGCCTATAGGATCTTAGAGACAATGTTGCTAAAGTAATGTAGAAAAACTCTACGTAATTGTTGTTAATGGATGATCCTTCACTTGTAAACCCTTTTATATTCAGTAAACAATCAGTAAGAACCTTACTGACAGCAGTACAGGAACCGTCTATTGCTTCTTTATTTGAATGTGCTAATTAGCTGTTTGTGAATAGTCTTGGCAGCCAGACTATATGTTGCTTCAGTTGGATGAATGCCGTCCCAGAACAAATACTCGGAAGGGTTTGAACAAACCGGAGTAAAAACATTACAGAAAGGTCCCATTTCCAGAAAACCAGTTCCACAACATCCTCTATTTATTTCTACAAAACCTGGCACAACCCCGAAAGCAAATTCACTTATTCCATCTCTACCATAAGAAAATGAGAAACCATAAAACAAAAACATCTGGGTTCGAACATACCGTATTTTTGTGGATTCGTGATAATATCTAGCATTGCATCATAAGAATTTAGATATGAAATGTTGCTACCAGGAAGCATCGCTGGTAGTTTCTGGGTCAAGTTCTTGAGTTTTGCATTGTACATTTGACTTTCTGCATTCTCATTTTCAATGCAATTTCTATCCACGGAACCTTTTGCAGTTATTTGGACTGGTACACATCCTAGTGGACCCAAGCCAGATAGTGCAAATGTACGACACCCAAGATCATACAGTTGCTACAGAAATACAAACTTATCAGTAAAAAACCGATGAGATTTTCGCATCTAACAGAACCTGTAAAGTTATTAAACGCAAAATGAGATTGAATTATTACCTTAACTAAACGTGTTTGTTTTTCTAGGATAAAATTATGATACCCGGTGATGTTAAATTCAATCCGTCTAGCTGGTGTATCGTAAAAGTTGAAAACAATGTCATTAGATCCTGCAGAAATCATAACAAATGCACCACTAATTATTTTGTTAGCCTCTTCTTCTCCTACCGCCATTTTGAGTCTCTCTATATACTCCTTAAAATATGTCACTTGCACCGCAACTGGAATCACCCCTGACAATGCAGTTGTTAATTCGTCGAAACCTGATCCAGCAGACGCAAAACTGACACCGGTACGTAAATCATCGTCAGACAAACTAGGGTCTAAATAAGGTGGAACAAACTCTTTGATACCAAACAATGATGCTAACATGTCTGGAACCAACATTCCATTTGAAAACCTTCCCGTGGCAGTACCATTGGGAAAGTCTTGACCGTATGGATAGTGGTTACTCCTGAATGCTGTCAGGATGAAGTTGTTATTGCCGGGATCAACAGTCGAATCACCAAAGACTAGAATTGCAGGGAAGGTAGGTTCCTTTGAGGCATAACAAGTATTTGCACTTACAAGCAGCATGAAGCTGAAGAAGATCAAAATTGGGTTCATGGTTTAAGATCAAAAAAGGTTTAAGAGATTGAAATACGTTTGATAAGGTTTTATATAGAGAAACCCATGACGTACATGCAATAAGCTGAAACTTCCAAAATTAATGATCAGTTTATGTAGAGAAATCAATGACATTTGCTTGCAACGTTGGGAGTAAATGGTCATTGAATGTGTTGAAGAAACTGATTAACTTAATGAAATGCATTAGCTATGGTGGCTTAGTTCTGATTTTTAGCTTATTTGCCGGTTAAAGATTTTTAGCTCATTTGAACCATCATATGTAATGATTTCAATCCTGCTAAGCATACCTGGATTATATTCCCACGGTTTATCCCGACTCTTACTGAGTCACTGGAGACAGACCCCCCAGGATTAGCATAGGGGTCTGAGTTTTGGAGCGGCCATACATACGAGAGGTGGGACAAACTACGGGATACACTATTTTATTTCTAGGCTATTTAATAGATGTACCCGATAAATGACCGATCCTTTAATTTGGTATCGATCGTTTTGAAAATTATAAGGAATGGTGTCTAGACTAAGAATTGACTATTACAGTTTTCGTTTGATCAAATTTATTTGTTATAAAAACTACTCCCTCCCTCTTTTTATAGAAAAGTGTTATTATCACTATTTCATTTTAGGTTAAAATGAAATAGTAATACTAACACTTTTATAGAAATGGAGGGAAATTTTTTTAAAAAAAATTATGTGGTTTACAAATTGACCCTAATGAAAACTTTTTTTTTCTATTTTTATACCTCAATTAATTAATAATTTTTTTATTATTATTATTTAATTTCTATTATCATTATTATTTGACTTTTTATATATTTTTTTACCAAAACAAATCGGTCAACAACAGGTCCAAAATCTCTTTCTTCCTCCATAATCGTTTTGGATCTATTGAAGACCGACCATTATATGGGAGAAGAAGATTAAAGTTTTTATTAAGGGTAAATTTTATAAAATTAAATAACTTTTAGTAAACAAATAAAAAAAATAAAAAAAATATTGGTCAAACAAAAACTTTAACAGTCAACCGCTAATTTAGATAACATCCTTTAATATTTAAAATATAGGATATTTTATGTATGGATTCTATAAAATGGTATAGATTTGCGTTTGGTGCTCAGCTTTGTCCAAATTAGAGTTTGGTATCAAATGAGTCCTTGTCAAATAGTTAACTTAACGGATGACAGTCGACCGTTTATACTTTAATTATTAATTAAATAAAAAATTGATTGGTTAACTGTTAACGAAAGCATACTTAGTAAGAATATTACTAAAATGTTTTATGAGGGTACTTATGGTCACAATGAAAGGTCGATAATAAGGAACTAGTAATCAATAACTTGAATTGGTTGTGAACTTCATGCAAACAGGTTGTGTACCATCAGGATGTAGATGTATATGAAGTATACTTGAAAGTCTTGCTCATTTTATAGTTTTAACTCTAAATTGGATGTTCAAGACGGTCAAAACAAGTCAATCTGTTGACCAGGCACCAAACCTTAATTTGGACAAAGTTGGATATCTTATAGACACAAAATTTAAAATATTAGGTACCAAAATAAATTGTTTGTAATTTACTCTTTATTTTTCTTAGGCATAATGTTTGAGTCCATTTCTTGTAGAATAATTACGATTTACGGTGTAAGTCGTACGGGAAAGTGTTCTTACACAACCAAAGGGGCCAAAATATATGCCCCATAAATACAAACCAAACAAGATTAGTATGTTTTGATATTTGCACAAGACATATCTGCCTAAGTATTTAACAGAAGAAATCAAAGCATAACTAACTAATATTACCATTGAACTTATATGTACGTAAAGTTCTACAAAATCTCAAAATGCACACAAGAACTAACTTTGAAATCAAGATTTCCCATGTTCAGAATCTATATATGACTGATATATATATATTAAGTTATTTTATCCAAGAAACGCCCGCCCCCATGGCATCTCTTTGAACCAATATCTGCATGCAGGAATATTTTATAAGCGTGCATATGATATGACTTTATTCAACTGGGAAAAACATATTGAAACCGTTACATTGGTTAAGCCAACTTCCAATCACCTGCCATGCATGGCTTCATCCAGAAGTAAAGTATTTAGTACTCACTTTTTTGCTTAAGGTAACTAAACGCTAAGTCACTACTAACATAAAGGGTTTACTTGGATATTTATGCTATTTTAGAAACAAGTCGTCCATGTGATCAAGTAGACATAAATTATAAAGTGGTTCAAATGAGACATTCTTAATATACTATTTGATTCCGTTGCAACATCAAGGCATTTCATTTCAATATAAATAGAGGTATAGTCTTTCAAACTTAAAATCATCAATCCGTTCAGAGTGTCATATCTAATTAGCCCTTGAATAAGGGATAATTAAAGATCAGCAGAGTGTAATTGCGAGGATTCAATACCATGGCTCGTGCAATGCTGCATCTTTCGGTTGTATCTGTTATGATGTTGTTGGCAATGGGATTGATGGCAGAGGCAGCCAGATATCCACCTGGTCTCGACAACCCTAGCCAAGCTACTTGTAAGAACAAGGAGTTCAAAGAATGTTACAACTTACCTCATGTGTGCCCTAAGTTTTGTGGTGACAGTGGTTGTCATGTCAATTGTGTTTCATGCAAACCCGTTTGTGGTCCAGAAGACGGATCATCGGGATCCAACCCTCCACAAGAGGGTAGTCCTCCAGTTTACCCAACACCACCTATTGAGCCAACTCCTTCACCTCCGGTGTACCCTTCACCACCTGTTGAGCCAACCCCCTCACCACCAGTGTACCCTTCACCACCAACTGAGCCAACTCCTTCACCCCCTGTTACACCTGCACCACCTACCGAGCCAACACCTTCTCCTTCTGTTTCTCCGACAACACCACCTGCTCCTACAACTCCATACACTCCACCTAGCTCCGAGGTTTCAGCAAAAACGCGATCTAGATGCAGAAACATCAAATACAGCAAGTGTTACAATGTTGAGCATGTATGTCCTGCTGCCTGCCCTACTGGATGTGTGGTCGATTGTGTTACCTGCAAGCCCATGTGCAGTAAGTATCCTTATGACGTAACTAGCTAATTTGAATTCCAGTTATGTACCATATTGAATATTAAGTTACTAGTTAACTGATGATTATATGTACTGTGCACAGACTGTGATCAACCCGGAGCTGTTTGTCAAGATCCACGATTTATAGGTGGTGATGGTATAACCTTCTACTTTCATGGAAAACAAAACCGCAACTTTTGTCTTCTCTCAGACTCCAACCTTCACATAAATGCACACTTCATTGGTAAAAGAAACCAAAACTTGACAAGAGACTTCACCTGGGTTCAAGCTATTGGTATCCTCTTGGGCGATCACAAAATCTATATTGGCGCCCGAAAAACAGCTACTTGGGATGATTCTGTCGACCGTCTAGGACTCGCTTTTGATGGACAACCCATCTACTTGCCTGAATCTGAAGGATCAAAATGGCAATCTGAAGCTGTACCCAGTGTCACCATAACAAGGTCAAGTGTGGCTAACAAAGTCATTGTTTGAAGTAGAAGGAAACTTCAAGATAACTGCTAATGTTGTACCCATTACTGAAGAAGAGTCTAAGGTTCACAGCTATGGAATAACTAAAGATGACTGTTTTGCTCATCTTGACCTCGGTTTCAAGTTTTATTCACTCGGTGATAATGTAAATGGTGTCTTGGGACAAACTTATGCTAACAATTACGTGAGTAAAGTGAATGTGGTTGCATCCATGGCTGTCATGGGGGGATATTATAAGTTTATCACTTCAAGTGTCTTTGCAAAGGATTGCGCTGTTGCTAGATTTACTGGCTCTGCAAACTCTAGCAGCGGATCTTCTTCAGAGTACCCTAGCCTAAGTTGTGGCAGTGGAATTGATGGACGTGGTGTCGTTTGCAAGAAATAAATACTACAATATACTAGGTAAGGAATGGGGATCTTTTTAACTGTTTTGAATAAGACTCGTGTCAAACTAAATGTTTTCTTCTATGCTTTTTCTGTATTTCTTTTCCATGTTTATGTTTGTTGCAACTGGAAACGAATTAAAAGATAAATCTAAAATTTCAATTTATGTCTTCTTCTTTTTTGAATTGATGCGTCCATGATTCAGAAAGAATTTCACCATTCCTTACAGGCTGCAAGGGTGTCAACTTTTCAGAAAGAACAAGATGATTCTGTAGGCCAATGGCGAAAATCCGACACCAAGATTTTTCCCGCCATAGTCCTTTGACACCCAGACTTAAAAACCAACCTCAGGTTTCAAATGAAGTATTCAAATAGTTCCTCTTAAGGCTCACACTTCTGGTCTAAATCTTTCACTGGACAGTTGGCCTTATGCAGACCAAACTAAGTTCATTAGACTAACATGATTCAAATGCACTTCCACAAACGTACCGTTCTGTCAATTACTTACAGTAGGACTTGCTTACACACCTGAATTGTGCAATCGAATTTGTGGGCAACCTAACAAGGATTTCCAATGTGATATCGTCAGGGAAGTTCACCATAACTGCATTTAGATACAAATAGGAATAAATAACAAATTAATGTTTGCATTACAGCTAGTAAACAACATCTACTTAGAATACAGGCTCGCAGCTAATCGGAATCAAAGCTTATCCTACGAAACATTTAAGAACCATTATAAACAAACAAAATTGGATTCGTGAACAATGAAGAAAATTTGTATCACCTCATTCTACCAACCTGGATTGAACACAAAAAGGAAATCACAAGATCAATAACAATGCATGATTGAGTTATTGACGTATCTTTTACTATCATAGTCACGAGTACCATATGTGTCTAAAGTTGTTTCAATAAAAATTCCTAGTCGAGTGCATAGGTCTATCTACGTGTTCTGGTTACTATCCTTTGAAATATGGTTGTATATCTACTGTGCTTGAAAACTAAGGAAAATGAAACGAAGTATGAAGAAAACCATGTACACAGAGAAAGCATAATCTATATACCAAAGATATAAAATGGCTGTGCACATTTTAAACCATTTAGGCTTAACAAGAGAAGTGGCAAGTATCGGTAAAACTATGAGCTAAATTCATAAAGAGAGGAAGCAACTAAGCAAAAAGACAATGTACACAAGAACTTCGAATTCAGATAACTAGTTTGACAAATTCCTAAAAATCTACGGAATAAAGCACATAAACCAATGAAAAAGTGCATTATTCTGACAGGCTATAATCTTCATTTTTTATTTTTTTTCATTATCTTACTCTCCGAACTATTGTGTTGCACTTTCTCTTTAGTGTTTTCAGCATCATCATGATCGCTGCAGAGGTAGTCATCTTTTCTAATGTCTTGCATTTCTATCCATCATCGGTGTAGCCATCGTATTATTATTTCACAAGTACCGATAACGTATTGCACTTTCTCTTCATTGTTTTCAGCATCATCATCTCCACTGATGTAGTCGTCTTCTTTCATGTCTGGTATTTCTAGCCATCATTGGTATAGCGATCGTAGTCTTCTTTTATTACTTGTTTTTGAAGTTGCCGCAGATGTATAAGTACCCGAGTTTAGGGAAACCAGGCTCTCCACATAGATAGAAATACAAATATGGTGACAGTACACATCTTCGTTAACCTTAATAGTAAATGTTTCCTGCTTCGGGTCAAACCAAATCAAACAGTAACCTCGAGGCTCCATTTTCCACAACTTCGGCATGTGCAATCCAGTGAAGAGCTACATTAACAGGCACCCGGGCCATATCAGGTGTTGGATAAAAAAAGTCATAAGGGATTTTCCCAATTCCTCTCCATGAATTTGATCCTAATGTGTAGACCTGAACCTCAGACAAAGAATCCCAAACAGAATCACAACTCACTAGACTCGGCACTTTGAAATCCTCATTCTTGTAATCATACCAAGTCCATATTCAAAATGTCTGATGCCATTTAACGACGACTCAAGTGGTGTAACCGGTCCACGCAAAAGCAGCAAACCAAGCCATTACAATATCCCAAACATTGAACTCCATCATTTTCATATTTAAGGGGATAATCGACATCCACAAGAACGTTATCTGTACATGACGATGGATTATAAGTGTAGTTTTGATGCTATGCTGATTACCATAACAATCATGAAGCATGAGATGAAATTTCTTCATTTCAATTCCTTGTTTTAGGTGCATTTTTACAAATTTAGTGTCTTTCAATAGGTTGCACCAATCTTTGTTTAGGCATCTGAATCGCCCAACCGATTTCACGGGCAACCTAACAAATGTGTCTAACATGATATCGTATGGAATGTTCACCATCACTGCACTGAAAAAATAAACATGGAACATTCCGAATTCAGCAACTGAATTTACAGAAAACAAACCCAAAATATATACAAAGTTTTCATCAACTTCAAAAGAAACCAACATGTTTTTCTTCAAGTTTTCAACTCAAAATCTTTAATATCAACAACAAAATGAACAATCAAAACCAAAAAAAGACCACATGCATGATTTTCAAAAGCATAAATACCAAAGTAGAAAAGACTTGTGAGAGAGAGTATTACCAGCATCAGCAGCTAGCAGGAATGAAAGCTGAGTAATTTCTTCTTGAAGTCAATAAAAATGTAGAGAAATTATGTTGAGCAAGTTGTTTCCTCTTTGGAGACAATGAAAGACTTCGGATACTAATTAACATTTTATTGGTGGGATTTACGGTACTTAATCGGAGCCGTTGATATTTTAATCAACAAACCTGAACACATCGGTGAAACTGTGTGCAGTAGAACTGTTCCAGATCTATAGAATATTTACGTATATTCACAATATATAAGAAATGAAAATGATTAAACTATTAAATCTTGGGATATTGTAATTTAAATAAATTATTATAATAATTTTTTTATTTTTTGTGGTCAATTATTAGATTTAACAGAGAAGAAATCAAAATAAAGGAGAAAAAGAATCAGTAGTATATTTTTCATTGTATATTCTTTTTTTAAGTACATGAAAAAAATATAAAACAAAGAATTCTTAGATAATACATACGATCAATGGAAACAAAAGGAAATGATACATGTGTCTAGCATGGAGAGAGGTGCACCTAGACATATGGATGGTCAGCTATACCGATAAGTGGCTCATCATTATACATTACAACACTCTCCCTTGTTAGAAAATTTTGTCGAGATAAAAACTGGTCGAAGAAACAATATTTGAGCTTCTGGAATGTCGTTGATCATCGAGACTTTTCTCCTTTGTAAAACTGTGTCAGGAAAAATACTTGGCAGAAAAACATAAACACTTAAAAGGACAAGAATAACCTCAAACGAGAAGTTATATTTCTGTCGTTACTGTTGTCTGATTAAAACCCTTGCCGAGTAATCAAAACCCTGTGGAAAAAAGTAACCTCAGTGAAGGAAAAAAGTTCAACAGACCTTAATGTCAATCATGGCATCATTTGATGATCCCCCTGATGTAGACATCTCTTCACTAATTACATTATTGGTATCATTTTTGTCTCATTAAAAACCTTGTTGAGTAACAAAACCTGTGGGAAAAAGTAACCTCGATGGAAGGAAAAAGAGTTCAACATACCATTAGATGCTCCCCCTGATGTAAGACAATACTTTTAGTCCTAAGTTGTCACGGACAGGAAAATTTCGCCTCCGGCGCGCTGCGCTTGGCAGGCCAGAACTTCCCGATACGTGATTTAAAAGTGAGTGATCGGGCCTTAAAGCCTAACTTCTCGTTGAAAAGTGCAGGTAAATTTTTCGCTTTCCAAGTATGCCTTGTAAGCATTATACTCGAAACGTAGTTTCCACATCGTTCAAGCTACGTTTATACCGTTCCAGGAATATTTTCCCTTTCAAACATGCTTTGCAAGCATGGTACTCAAACTGCAGTCTCCACATCGTTCCAACTCACCCTTGACCTACAAAGGGTGCAAGGCCATTAAAGTCATGGTGAATGCCTTTGACTAGCATACCATTCCAACTTACTCTCATTATACCAAGGGTTGAAGGCTATACAAGATAAAGGGATGCCTTTGGCAAGCATCACATAGTTTCGATCATTGTCCAGGCCTAACTCTTGCCTTGGACCAACACCTAGGCTATTTCAATTCTAAGCTTTCGCTTCATCAATTCTGCTTCAACCATGCGCTGAAGCCTGTAATTATCTTGCTCCTGCCAAGGTTGCAACATTCAGGCACATGCCATTCCATGTCGCGACGGTTCCAAGGAAGTATGAACAATTCATTAAATGGAATTTCAACTACCCCATCAAGTGTGGAAACAATCATCTCTTTCTTAGCATTGCCGAGCCAGATGATATGAGTTACCATAATGTCGCAAGCATCTCATAAATTAGATGATATGCAAGGTGCTTCACCTCAATGCATTGCATTGCGGCTTCCTACGTACCCAACCCGTACCTTGAGTGGATCAAGCATGACCGTAGTTCATCAAAGGGTCAATTCAAAAGGAACTAGCAACTTAAGCCTATTAAGGCAAATCCAACCTTGATTCTAACTTCATTGCAAGGACAAAGGCAAAGCAAAGCCTAGGCCGTATAGGCCGGAGGACTTTCGCAAATCATGCATTCTTGGCTCGGTGATGCATTATTGGCTCGGTGATGCACTAAACATGCATCAGGGCATAATAGTGTCTTAGCACTGATATGCTTTGGAATTACCCAATATAATAACCGCAATCGCACGGCGTCTAACTAGTAGACAACGGCAAGTACAGGTCGAACCCACAGAGAGCGGGGAAATACTGCAATTAATATCTCTAATAAACTAACCAAGAGGAATATTTTTGTGATTTTTAGATTGATAAATAAAATAATAAACTAACTAAACTAATAAAATGTGACCGAGTAGAGAGAGTCGGTAACCAGGGTTTTTCAGTATCCACCACTATTTAATTCATGAATATTTAGAGTCGCAAATATCGCTGGGACGCCCTAAACATGATGCATCAAAAAG
>JAJJMC010012039.1:282791-304393 GCA_023531435.1 Papaver californicum | reverse complement strand
AAAAAAAAAACGCAATTTATAACTCAATTAGGGATTTCAATTTCAAAACCCCATAGCAAATCAAAATACCCCAAAAGAATCGTAATGTATAACTCAATTAGGGTTTTCAAAACCCCTGCCCAGATCGATTAGATAATTGTTGGAAAAATTAATTAAATAGAATTACCGGGTGGGCAGAACACTTAATCGCAAACGTCTAGAGCACCAAGTGAAGGATCAGACACATCCGTCGAACGTAAGCTTTTGGAGTTAGACGAAGAACTACCGCTCCGTCCCTTAGAACTTTAACGCAGAACCGCCATCGTTTTACCCTCTCTCGAACCTCGACTAAAATAGTGGGATGAATGCCCACCATCAATGAGGCCCACATAGTCTAAGGTGTAATTGACAGTTTGACACACATACGGACAATTATCACTTACTTATGCTGATCTATTACTTGAATCATATTTCGAGTGTTTAACCAAATAAGTTTGAACTCGAACTTTCTTCTTTGCAATTTTAAATATATTATAATCATACGATATAGTTTCATAAGATAGAATGATAAATGTCGTAAGTGAATATGATATGTCAGTTTTTACGTATCTTTTTGTTGATAAAGTTCTTATAAATGTATTTGTTTGTTCTTTCGTTTTCAATTTTCAAGGGTTATTTAATGATGTCCGATACACTACTACAATACTCTAATCCTAGTCTAAGATTTGACTTTAATAGACTAGAAATCAAGATATAGTTTTCTACATCTAACATTGACAACAAGTTTGAGATAACAAAACTTACGAGTTCGACCGAGAGATGCTCTAATAATATCCTCCTTTATCAATTTTAGTGACAAAACTATCAATAAAATAAACCTTTCAGCTCAATTTCCATAATGCTTGATTTCTTGAATCTTCAACATCTGCTTGAATTCTTTGTACTTCAAGTTCTTCCATGGTTTTGCATATGATCGTCTCAACACCTTTGTTGTTGAAGATCCATTGCAAAGAAAAAAACTTATGAGAATACTCTTTAGAGCTTTTCTAGAATGACAAGTCAATCTACTAAATGGTTGTTACATCAGTGCGTAGTATTTTTACCTTTGAAGTAATACTACAGTGATATGTTCTCCCTCTTAGTCCTTATTTGTCTCTTTTGCATAATAAATAGAAACCTACACCTTGTAATCCACTCCCCCCTTATATAATGCTTCAAAAAGCCATACGTTATAGTAAAATATTACTAAATAATTCTCCCCTTTTTTTAAAAAAAGCCATAGTATCCCAAAATATTTTTTTCTCTTATCGCCAGTTGCGAACAAAGAAGTTAAAACTAATGATCTTAATATTACAGGCGCTAAGAAATATTAATTTCATGAGAAAGATAACATCAACAAAATTATTCTCTAGGCCAGTTAAGAACAAAGAGCATAATTTTAGCGATATGACTCACATAAGAATTATATATTTCCTAGCCATGTACGGACGTAGAGATTAAAGTTCTCGAACTTATTCCCTGGCGGTTATGCATTCAGAGAGGTAAGGCGACATCTAAGACCATCTTATGGAATCCCTGCAATATATTCACAAAGTGTAATCGTAGGAAGATCAATATTGCAATTCTCAAAATTATTTACGCCTCTTTAGCTAGTTACGAACATAAAAAGTTAAGAGCTTAAATTATGAGAACGTATGAGATACCCGTTCTAATCACCATGAATATGATAGCAAAAAATAAATCTCACAAAATAATCAATAAACAAAATAATTAATAAATATTAGGTATCAAAATAAAATTTAACCAAATAAACTTCGATCATTGAAAGATGATAATATTTGAAGTAGCTAATGTAGAACATACAAATAGGCTACTTCAAAAGCTAGTTTTTCCTCCTTAAAATAATAAGAATAAATTCTTACAAGGAGTTAACTAGAAACAAAGAAGAGATAAGTGAAGGGGCTAAGCATCATCTTTACTTTCAGAGTCAACCCATGTGGCCTGAATCTTTTACATATCATCCTTGATCTCATGAAATTTTGTTGCAAGCAAGCCCAATTTTTGTTACACACATTTTACCTTGTTGTCTACCTTTTGAACACTCTTGAGAATTTTATGAAATAGACTCAAGGAGGTAGAATCACAAGAACTGATAGAAGAAGGAAAATGGCTTCTCTTCCATTTAGAGTTGTTAATTCTCATCCGTCGAAAAGTAGACTTGAGTATAAAAGAGGGTGTACCAAGAGAAGTACCAATTGGAGCAATTATGAATACTTTAAGAATAACCCCAATCAAACAAGGAAACCTCAATTTATTGTCATAAAAATTCATGGTAGTCATTCGAAGAATGACCAAACCACATACGTCGAGCCCTTGAGTCTTCAAATCAAGGAAATACACCATTTTAGCAAAGTCTCCACTCTAACAAGAATTTTTTATAATAGATGGACAAATATTAGGGATTCTACATTTGCCAAATACCATCAAGGACATTGGTAGATTTTCGGTTGGAAATTTCCTATCCTTCCACCCAAAGCTTTGCCCAACCAATTTCAAGGAGATTGCTTCACAAGATGGTCTATCTCCTTTTGGTCTAGGAAGATACAAGTTTCCCATAGGTACATTTGTAAGACTAGCCAACAATTCCCCATCAACTTCTATAATTTTCTCCCTAATTTTGGTTTTGAAGCTCAATGTTTCATGATTCACATCAGGATGTTGGCATAAAATACCTTTGTAAGAACATCAAATCCTTCACCATGTCCGTCAAAAATCTCTCCAAGTTTATAATCTTAAAAACATGATATTTCACCATCATCCACACACTCCCTAACAAATTCATTCTCTATGATGAAACCTCTAGGAAGAATTTTTTCATAGATTCTGGAGCATTTTTCATCACCAAAAGCAATCTTACAAGGTGTTTGATTACTTGATTCTACTTTTCCCTTAAGGGTAATTGCTTTTATAGAAAGTAGACTTAAATATAATTGGTTTCACCTATTTGTCACCCACACTTTTCCTATTTGCCACTCACACAAATTGCCACCCCCATTTATATTACTTATCATCCGTATAAATTTTAAAATATCCTAAATACTACCTCTTGGCTTTTTGTTTATACCCAACAATAAAACCGTCCTAATAACTAAACACAAAAAAAAACCCTAATTTGACAATTAGTTCTTCTTCTCCATCTCCACCCAACGACCACCTTCTTCTACCCCATCTCCACCCATCTACCATCGTCTCCACCTACCGACTACCACCTTCACCCATCTTTTCTTATTTGAGAAATAAAAAGATCCAGGAGAAAGAAACATCAACATTCATAGTTGTCATATCCTGGACGACTACGACGATTTAAGACAATCGTAGTTCGATTATGACTCGTTGAAATATTGACGACTAAAATTGAGAAATTATCACATTCTAGAAAAAGAAAGTTGTTGAGGGGAGTTGTATTCTGGAAGACTACGATTTTTAGTAGTCGTTCATGTAGTGATGCCTAAAATTCAAAAGATTAAAGTCTGTAGCCGTCAAATTCTGGACGACTACGAATGTTATGGACATTGGTAGTCTGGAAGACTACCAATGTTCTTTCTCTTTAGAGTTTTGTCTATGTCACCTAAAATTGATGAGTTTTGTCTATGTAACCTATAATTAATTTCATCAATAAATTGGATACCTCCATAATTCATTAACACATTAGGTGTTATCCATTAACGTAAATAAATTAATTGAATACTTTTAATGGTTTTGATAAAATTAAAACAAATAAGAATCATAAAATTACACCAAATTTATTGATTGTGAATTAACATAATCATGTTGGATGCTCAATTTATCTAATGTTTGGATATTTTTACCTAAATGTTCAACAATGAAGCTTCCATAATAATAGTTTACGAATTGTTCGCCGATTAATTTTTTTATTTTATGACGAATTATATGATAAAGATCCATAGACATTAAATTGTTAGTGTACCATAATTAAACAGAAGTCTAACCTAAGATTAGCAGTTTTTAACCCTTTTTTAATAAAAAGGGAGATTAAGGAAGAATAAGAAAAATGGTTTTTACAGAACGCTCCATCTCAAATCAGGATACTAACAAAGCTTAATTTAGTTAGTCGGGACTGTAGACCGTCAGTTAACTTGATTTTTATTAATTTTATAAATCTAATTGTGTTCTCAAGGTCTTCATAAAATAAGTAAATCATATTATTACTAACCCTATTAGAATTTTAGAAAGTATCTTAGTCTTTGGTATATACATATCTGTAGCATCAATGTTGATCTGAATTGTATGTTTTATCCCATTGCTGACTATCCAAGTCCTATGCTATTTTAGCATTTATAGATTTATCCCTGTTTTAGTTTGTTTCCCTTATTTTTAGTGGTAATCTATTTGTTGATAGTTTAATCTATATTTATTCGTAATTTATAGTATGGTCCCTTAACAAAATATTATAATATTATTGTTTCACTAGGCGATTCTCGAGAACTAATACTTCATTATGTTTACTTTTGGGGGATCTTATTACTTGTTCTGGTGAAATTTAATTCGGTTGCATTTCAAAAATACATACTTCTATTTCAAAAGCTTTTTATCACCCCGCAGTCGATACCTCAATTGAGGAGGAGCTTGAACTGTTTTTTCATGTGTTAAAAGCTATCCTACTATTTGCTTCCAGATTATCGCTCTAATACTTTATCTACTTCAACATATTCGAACATCACTTATTATACTTCTTTATTATTCAATTGAAGCTTTGCGAGATTTCGTCTTTTATCAGCTCCTACAAAAAAATATTCTAGCATGGAATTATCAGGGAATCAACCAACCAATAAATATCAAACATCTGCAACGTTTGGTCTCAACGTAGTTCTATTTCTCTTAAAAAACTAATCCAATGAAAATCATATGAATTCTCTTAAGCATTCCTTACAATTCCAACAACATTTCACTCTTCTCAAGATCAGAAGATATGGAGGACTATGTCTGCTAAGGAAAAATAACCTAAATGTATGAATTCTTCTACATTCTTAAAGTTACATATATACCCTGATTACCCCGTCTCCATCTGAACAACCATGGATGTGCATGGGCATTTATGACCCACCTCATCCGGAAGCGCGGAAAGACCTCTGGCAAGAATTCCCAATAATCCTCCCAACGTCAATACAAACACTCCATGGATATTGCTAGGTGATTTCAACGACATAATGGATCAATTGGTAAAAACGGGAGGAAAACAAGTAATGTATCTGCATACTCAACGTTTTCTCACAATGATCAATCAAATGAGTTCTATTGACATGGGATTCCGAGAAGACCCATTTACATGGACAAACAATCAGCTAGGTGATGTGGTTTTTATATAGTGGTAAAAAGGTTCGATACTCAAACTTGTAAAGATTCGATTTTTAAACCAAATTTTTAATAACTAAAAATAAAACAGATTAAAGTAAAATTGATTTTAAATTTATGGGAAAAACTGGGACTAAGGATTCTACCATTAACCAATTTTTCAAATGATAAAAATCTTGCAACTCGTATATTCAGTTTATCCAAAATATTGCCAATGTTAGGTTTTCAAAATAATAGTGGTATCGAAAGCATGAGACATCAAAAGCTCTAAAACTCAGCATGACCTATCAAAAGAAAACACAACTAATTGATAAAAACCATTTTTTTCAATTTTAATTCAAAGCAAATAATAGTAAAAGAATTGCAATAAATAAATAAAATAAGAATTACCACTTTAATATTGGAAAAAATAGCTTCCTCCGTCGCCCCAGTGATGGTGATTAGCTCATCATGTTGGAAACACTCTTAAAATAATTGTTCGTAGCTCAAAAGGTGTTTACAATGATGAAATAATAGTAACACAGGAGAACAAATACGCTTATAAGCGTTACAGAGACTGTTCTCTGCGTTACAAAAGAAAGAAAAGAAAACAGAAAGAAAAGACGGACTCCAGGCGCTTCAGAAATATAACTGATAGGCGACAGCTTCAGCGAAAAATAAAATGACAGTTTCTGGGCGCCTTATGTTCTTCGTGTTCTTGCCTACAGCAGCAGAAGTGTTCTCTTCCTGGAATTTTTTTGTCCGTCTCTGCCTTCACTTTTCTTCGATTCTCTTTGGTATTTATAGGGTTAGTTAACCCTAATAGACTTTATTAACCGACAAGGACCCAAAGATTTGATCCAAAACGAACTCCAATTACATGCAAATTCCAAACAGAGAATGACTCTGTTTTCGACTCCTGTGATGATTTTCCAGCCATTTTTTTCCGCATGAATCACTCATATTTGACGTGTTATGTTATCTTTTAAGTGCTGAATCACTTTGGGATAGAAAGAACACATTTTAAATCCCTTAATCTTCGGTTCAGAATCATTCATGAGTTTTCTCACGCAAATATAGCCTTCCCGCATTTTTGTTTTTTTCTCAAATTCAAAAGGGAGGTGCCCATATCCAACTGGTGGGTGCCTTTAGTAATTTTCCCAGGGGTGCCTTTATCACTTTTCGAGCCGATTTTTGCGCAATTATTTATTTCTCAAAAATACCTACAAAGACATAAAAAACCATAATAAGTACAAAATGGAACACTATCAAAATAGATAATCGAGCGCAATTTCGACACAAAAATATGTCTATCAAATATCCACAAACTTACTATTTGCTAGTCCTCGAGCAAATCTAATCTAGAAAATAAAATCCTAACTCACTTTTGTAGGAATCACGACTACTTTTAGCATATGTAATAAGCCTTTAAACCCCTAGGTGTCCCTAGTGGACGAGTTTTGTCTCGTGAGGGTTCAAAAGAAGTATACCCATTAAACCTTTACTCCAAATTTTAGCTACTCGTGAACGATTGAGGATAAACACTAAACAAGCTATTAGTTGGCAAACTAAATTCTTCGGCTCTAGGAATCATTACCCTATATGAGTCCAATTGTTGTACACGATTTTTCGCTCAAGCATACTAAAATTCATATATAATAAAACAAAGCTCTACTCAGATAGTCGTTCAATCACGATATTAAGAATCTATTAAATTTCAATCACATGAAAATATTTAGAAGATGGATATGGAGATGATAAAGTTTACGCATGTTGACTCAGGTGAACGGTGTTTCCCATATCTGTCTGAAGGATAGTACCAGGATGAATCATAATGGATTGAGATACATGGTCTTAATCGTAATACTAATATCGATTCAACTGGTATATACAAGGGTCTCAGCGATCGATTTATTAAAAATAAAACAATTATAAATGTACTGACCACATGATTGGATCAAATTGAATCCAAGCGCATGGTCCTTATCAGCATCTTACATAATAGTTCCCATGGATCTTGCGTTCCACGCTTGCTTAGGCGACGGAAACAGGGATAACACACACATATTGCTATCAAATTGTCAATATTCGATTTTTTTTAAATATGGGCTTGATCTCAAACACTCAACTTCATCCTGGCGGTGATAACAATTCGATACTGGTGCCCCACCAAATCACTTAGAGAGATACAAAAATTGCAAAAATAAAAACAGAAGGTGATATGGTCGAGATAGACTCCGAGATATGGTGACAATTATCATGTTATTTCTAACACCTGAACTCTGTCCTTTTATGAATAGACCATTTAACTGGGAACACCAATTCCTATAGAAAAAGAGCTAAGTTTTCATCTACCTAGAATGGTTAGTGTCATCATGAATTGTTCACAAGTTTCTAGACTTTGGAGTTTCATATTTCACTAAAAAGTTTCTCCCTTACCCCCAAACTTAAATCTGACATTGTCCTCAATGTTCTAAAGATGAATGATTAAAAATACGAATAAGGAGAAACGGTTACCACTTCAAGAAAAGGAGTTAAGGAAAGATATTACCGTGACGCATGAGCATGGGTTACCTCCCAAGAAGTGATAAGTTTAAAGTCTTCATCCAGACTAAGAAAGAATTAGTCACCTCATAAAATCATATAGCAATAGTCGGAACAACTGTGGGTCATCTGAATCAAATAGTGCTATCACAAATAAGAGGAAACTGCAACAGGATAAGAAAATGAACAAACCGAGCATACCCTTATCTAGTTTTTTGTTTAAGACAACTACTTCTAGCTGTGGTTCAGGTTCAGGCTCTATAAAAGGGTCCAAATAAAATATTTTCATGTGATGGATTTCCTCGTAAGCAGGATCAACAGAATCAGGTTGTAGAGTCTGGAATAACTCAACTAAGAACTTTGAAGCACATAATAATAACCTGAATAATTGTGGATCCTCAAAGTCAATCAGATTTGACTCACACAATTGACTACTATGAAGGTGGTCATTCTTAAACAAATATGTCGATTCTAATTCCCTAAAGTAATTAGGATTAGTCTCAAAACTTAATAACCGATACATTTGAAATTCTAACGTTCCCACATACAGAAGAAAATATTTTGGTGGGAAAACAAAGTCAATCTTGGTATTATCGCCTAGGTAAACCACATCGACCAGAGGATGGGTTTCTAACAACTGAACTTCTTTCTGGACATTACCAGGCTCATGAAATATAGTTTGAAGATGATCTTGTAAAATAGTAGAGGTGCATATGTCAAGTCCCAAGTGAGGGACTTTAAGCATGGATACTTGAAAATCGCAGGAATCATCGGTACCCCCAAACTTAGGGTGGACATTACTCTCAGATGGACTAAAAACTATTGGTTGGATTGTAGAGTCCTTAAGGTCAGAACTACACTCAGCTTGCTCTATAGAAGGAAATAAGGTGGACTTGTAAACTGGTGGAAGTTCAGACTCAATTTTCCATATATTATAAGTGTCCTACAAAGGTGCAGAGTCTAACAAAGCATTCACCTCATTAATCACACTATCATCATCAATGTCAAATCTAAAGTGGGCTAGGCATTTCTCTAATGAATCTTTTAACAAAGTGTTTGGTAAAGATTTCTGAACTGAAGTACTAGTTACGTTCACTTTTTCTAAATCATAGATCTCACAAGAAGGTTTTCTACTCATACTAAATAGATTCAGTTCAATAATCATGTTACCAAAAGAAAAATTAATTATTCCATTTCCATAATTGATGACGACATTATATGTAACTGAAAAGGGACGACCTAAGGTCACTGTAATTTGAGCCTCTGGGACCTGAAAAGGTTGGGTGTCTAGGACAACAAAATCCACTGGGGAAACTATTCTATCAACCTGGATCAAATCGTCCTATATCACATTAAAATTCTCTATGAGTCTATCATCTTCGTCAGAGACTATTGTCTTCGAATCGTAAGACTCTAAATCACTAGTCTCAGGACAAACTCGTTCCTCCAAAATGTCAGGAACAGGAAAGTCCTCTGGGTATTTGGATGCAAAGTGATCCAACAAAACTTGAGAAGCACACAATTCTAACCCTGAATTAGGTAACTTTTGGAAGTCTAGGGGTCTAGAAACAACCTCTAAGTCGGGTGAATGATCTTGTGAGATAGATTCATCTATGGAATTAGCCAAATCATCTACACAATCATCCACAAGGTCATCTATATATTCTGTATGGAACAGAGAGTCACTACAAGACTGATCATCATCAGCAAATAACCTCTGGCATTCCAGAACTCTCTATCTTTGTTCCAAACTAAGCGGTCTGTGTTTATAATACTTCTCATATATCGTTAGGGGTGATTCTTCTAGAGAGGTATTTGGATCACTATAAGGAATAATATATTTCATCCGCTTCATAGTACTAGCTTGTAACTTCTCGAGGGCATCCTTCAAAGAACTCGAATTTTGCTCGTTTTCCCGTTCATATGATTGGTGCGCGTGCGGATAGTAATTGGGGCCTCTATGGTATGAACCATAACCTTCAGAAGGTTGGTAGTGGTTCCAAGTACTATCCACACTATGGTCATAGTAAGGGTAATTCCTGTTTTGAAACTCAGTCGGATATTCATTGTATTGGCTATCGTAATACTAGTTCGACATTTTATAACAAAAATTTCCTAACAAGTTTACAAAAATCTAAGAAAATAAATCATAACAGGAAGGGGTTCTAAACATACACAAACAAAGCCGACTCAACCAAATCAAACCTACTGAATCTAGCAAACAAAAAGCATGATGACTCCACTTAGATTGTTTCTAGACCAGCTTCTATTCTTCCAAAAGGCAACTAGTTACAGTTTTAGCAAATCTATTAGAACGATCAGAATTAGATTAAGTCGAATAGAAAAAGGATAAGCTCTAAGGAGCTTTGATAACCCTGCCTCTTTGGTAACTTTTTCTTGGGTTACAAGGCGGCTCTAATCAACTTAAAATAATCTTCCTAAACTTTAAGTTATTCTAACAAAGTAACCAATACAGTCCTTTTGAATGATTTTCCAATAAGCTCGATACCCTATAGGTCTCTTTCTAGTCAAATTTTAGGATTAGGTTCGCGTAGGGAACATGTTCCTAAGTCCGGCAGAAAGGATACGGTGATGAAATCCGAACCCTTATCTTATATGGCCAGTTTCTGCCATTTACTAGAAAAGTAAGTCCGTATTCAATTCCTCAACATATGTGCATACGAAGGAATACAGTAAACCCACTTGCAGGGGATTCGTGGGTTAATCGAGTCTTACCTCCCGTACCAGACGGGGGATGAATCAGTTGTAGTCGACTCGGGCTACCAACTCCTGTGTCAGTGTACGAACCCGAGGGGCCGAGACAATATAGTAATTGTCGTCCTTCCCTGTTGCAGTTTAGATTTAAATTACCCTTCCGTAGGGTTTAAAAATAACAAAAATGTCCAAAGTCCCAAAATAAAGTCTAAAAATTAAAGAAAAATTACAGAAATAATAAAAATTACCTAATACAATTTTCTAATCAAATAAAATCTAATTAAAAATAAAATTCTTTGTCTTCTTTTCTGTTCTTTAAGCTTCAACTTAAACTCCAAGTCTTTAATCACCAAAGTTTTTGGCTTTATTTCCTTTCAATCCAAAATCCAAAACCTGTAGCAAAAAGAGAAATACCCAAAGAAACGTAAAATAGAACAAAGTAAAAAATAAAAACCTAAAAATGAATCTAAAACTCTAAACCTAAAAAATAGCTTTGACATTAAAAATGGCTTTACAAAAATAGCTTTAATCAAAGCAAATAATAGTAAAAGAATTGCAAAAAATAAATAAAATAAGAATTACCACTTTAATATTGGAAAAAAATAGCTTCCTCCGTCGCCCCAGTGATGGTGATTAGCTAATCATGTTGGAAACACTCTTAAAATAATCATAGCTCAAAAGGTGTTTACAATGATGAAATAATAGTAACACAGGAGAACAAATACGCTTATAAGCGTTACAGAGACTGTTCTCAGCGTTACAAAAGAAAGAAAAGAAACCAGAAAGAAAAGACGGCCTCCAGGCACTTCCGAAATATAACTGATAGGCGACAACTTCAACGAAAAATAAAATGACATTTCTAGGCGCCTTATGTTCTTCGTGTTCTTGCCTACAACGACTGAAGTGTTTTCTTCCTGGAATTTTTTTTGGCCGTTTCTGCCTTCACTTTTCTTCGATTCTCTTTGATATTTATAGGATTAGTTAACCCTAATAGACTTTATTAACCGATAATGACCCAAAAATTTGATCCATCGACTCTGTGATGATTTTCCATCCATTTTCCCCCGCATGAATCACTCATATTTGACGTGTTATGTTATCTTTTGAGTGCTGAATCACTTTGGGATAGAAAGAACACGTTTTAAATCCCTTAATCTTCGGTTCATAATCATTAATGAGTTTTTTCAGGCAAATATAGCCTTCCCGCCATTTTTGTTTTTTTTTCAAATTCAAAAGAGAGGTGCCCCTATCCAACTGGTGGGTGCCTTTAGTAATTTTCTGGGTGGGGGTGCCTTTATCACTTTTCGAGCCGTTTTTTCAAAGATATAAAAACCAATACAAAATCGAACACTATCAAAATAGATAATCGAGCGCAATTTTGACACAAAAATGTGTCTATCACTAAGACAAGATAATATTCTAGAACGCCTGGACATAGTCCTAGTTACTTAACACCGGCGAACTGCAAATCCTCATGCATGAGTTACTCATCTCTAGAATAGCTTCTGATCACGCCCCAATCTTACTGCAAACAAAAATGATCGACTAGAAGAAAACAAAAAATAAAAAATTTGAACATTTGTGGCTCACTTATCCACAACTCAGGCAAGTGGTGGACATTACATGGACCCATTAAAGTGATAAAGAGCCTTCTATGGACCTGCAACTGAAACTCATCATAACCAGTCAATCTCTTTCCAAATGGAATAAGGAGACGTTTGGCCACCTCCCCAAAATGATCAAGAATTCAACATCACAAATAAAGTTAACGCAACAACAATGTGTTACACGGTAAGGAAATGAGCAGAACTATTGGTTATTGCGACAGATGGAGCTTAGAAATAACCATATGAATCTTCTCCAACCTATTGGCAACAAAGATCCAGTATTCAATGGATCCAATCGGGCGACAACATTACAACCTTCTTCCACACCTAGGCAACCATTCATCGAGGATGTAACAATATATAAAAATTAAAGGACCCTCACAATATTTGGGTAACTAATAAAGAAGAATTTATACATCTCATTCTCGATCATTGTACTGAACAATATACAACAACTCCGACAATGATAGATGAGGATCTGTTCAGTGCAATCACCCCAAGATTAACTCCCATATAATGCGCAATGCTGACCGATGAGGTAACTCCAATGGAAATCAAACAAGCACTCTTTTCTATAAATTCCGAGCGAGCTCCTGGCCCGGATGGCTACACCAGTAAGTTCTTTAAAACCTTCTGGGAAACCACCCACACTCAATTGATAGCTAAGATCCACAGTTTTTTTAACTTCCTAAATATTCTTCCTCTCATGAATCACACAAACCTTACATTAGTTCCAAAAGTAGAACATCCTTTAAAACCATCACGATTCAGACCTATAGGTATTTGCAACGTTACTTATAAAATCATTGCCAAAAATTCTAGTTAACCGTATTAGACCGGTTCTCCCATTTCTGATAAGCCCTTACCAGAGTGCTTTCGTCCCCCAGAGATCAATTCATGATAACATAAAAATTACGGGAGAAATATTCCACTATATCAAAACTTCGACCCTAACTAAATATCCGAAAATAACCCTAAAGTTAGATATCCAAAAGGAATATACAACTTGGATTGGGGATTCATCAAAACAACCTTCACAAAACTAGGTTTTCCATCAAACTTTGTGGACTATATTATGCTATGTGTCACAACAGCCACGTATTCAGTAAACATCAACGGTGTTCCGCACAGATATATCACACCAACAAGAGGCATAAGACAGGGAGACCCACCATCTTCCTATATTTTCATAATCTGTGTGGAAATTTTATCCACAGACCTTGGAAATTTGGAAAACCAAAAGCTTATTTGAGGACTTCGTATATCCCAAAATGTTCCACCCATCTTGTACCTAATGTATGCGGATGACTTCCTGATTACGTTTAAAGCATCTACAAAAAGCAACAATCACCTCAAGAATCTACTCCACTCATACGACACTTTTGCAGGACAGATAATTAATACTTCCAAATCCACAATTATTCACCACTCGAGGTTAGACCAACATGAAGTGGATATTTTACATCAATTATTCGGAATGTATATCACTTCAAACCCCCTATCTAATTAGGGGTACAATTCAAACATGAAAGATCTTCTCGGCGCATTTTCGAACCTCTGCTTCAAAGGCTAGCAAGGAAGACAAAATAATGGACGAGAAAATGCCTCATGTATGTTAGCAGGTTAGTTCTCATCAAAACTTCTCTAACACCTACCTCTAACCATCTCATACAAACTCAAATTCTTCCCACCCATGTGCATAAAAAAATAGACCCTATCACCAGAAATTTCTTCTGGGGACATGACTCCTTAGTTAAAAAACTTCATCCTCTTGGTTGGGATAAATTATCCAAACCAATCTCAGAAGGTGGGCTTGGCATTAGGAAAAATAACGAGCATAGTAAAACATTACTTATGAAAAGGGTCTGGAATTTGCACGACCATCCTGACTCCATATGGGCCAACCTATGTCATGAGAAATATATCAGGAAACAACCAATTTTTCAAAGCCCCAATTTCATTCCCTCTTCTTCCAGTGCACAATGGAAACAATTAACTTCGCTCATACCCACCCTTCCAAAATCTTATTTTTCATTATGTGGGAAACGGATTAACAACCCCTATCCATGCTAACTGGATTCCACATTTCACCAACCTTGACCAGACACAGTGCTACCCCATCCAAACCGTATCAGATATCATTGATCCTCTGACTCACAACTGAATACATGATAAACTCGAAAACCTACTTCCACTTGCAAAACAACAAATTATAAAATCCACCTACCCCAGGACATCCCCAGGGATAGGATCATTTGGCAACACTCAGAATATGGAAAATACACTACCGCTTCTGGATATAAATGTCTAACCCAAAAAGTAAACCACCAACCCAATCAGAACCCCCTCCCAGTATCCAAATTCCTGTGGACTTTACCATGTCCACCAAAAATACAACTCTTTTTATGGAAAACAATCAATGAAGGTCTACCCACCTTTTTAATCCTATCTCGCATTCGAATCACCAACTCCAACCTTTGTACCCAGTGCAACACTGAACCATAGACGACAGACCACTTGCTACTACGTTGTCTAATATCAACCTTCGACTGGAATACCCTTCTAGGTCGCCTTTCGAACAATCCGCATGAAAACAACAACCTTCCGACCTTTATCACTCCCCAAACAACCATTACTCAACTCTTAAAACAACAGGGCCCACCTTCAACCATAACCTTCTTCTGTTTTCTCCCCTGGTCTCTCTGATTGACCAGAAATGAGCGCATATTCCGCCGTTCACAACCAACTTCGGATGGTATTGTTTTGGGAGAAGTTACTCAGCAGCAAGAGTTCTCCCGGGCAATGAGGGTTCTTCCCCCAGTTATACCTGGCGACCCACCGACTACTAAAGCATCAAACTCCATCAGAAGAACAACAATTATCTCAGTGGGATAGACCAGCCCTAGTTTGGAATGAATTAAGATCAACACAGATGGAGTTGCCAGAGGACACCCGAGTATGGCAGGTGAAGGATTCATCTACAGAAACTTAGAGACAAAAACTGTTTTGGCGGTGACACAACCGCTCGGAATCACAACTGCCTTATGAGTTGAAACCTGAGTCATGCTGCTGGCCTCCAAAACCGCAACAAATAGAGAATGTAACCGCCTTGGTATATTTCAGGCATGATCATAGAGATAAATCTAAGAATGCATCAAATACCTCACTACAATATCCAACATAATTATAGGAAAAACAACCAAGCAGCTGATGAACTTGCTAACCACGTCGCTGATGCCAGCCAGACGAAGAATTTGTCAACAAAAATATGGGACCAGGTAATCCCAAGTTTTCTTAACCAAATTGTATTAAATAACTCTACGGATACCACCTATCCCCTTGTAATTTCTCTCCACGATCAATAAAATTTATGCTTATGCTTCAAAAAATAAATAAATGGTTATTAACAAAAAAGAAAGGTTAACGAAGAAGAAGAAAAATGATTTTTTTTTATTAAAAAGGGAGATTAATAAAAAGGGGTAATAACTGCAGTCAAATTTAATTAATAAAGAGGGGTAAAAATTGAAAAGTAAAATTACTTTCAATATTTTGAGGGGGTGGTAAATAGGAAAAGTATGGGAGGCAATAAGTGAAAGTTTCTGTAATCATGCCGTTACCGTTATAACGCATCACAGGTCGGGTCACGGGGATAGGCCGTGACCGTTATAACGCATTTTGATAGGTCACTTGTCGGGTCATGGGGATAGGTCGTGACCGTTATAACGTGTTTTCACGGGTGTAAGCACGTTTCGGGAAAAAACATGTTTTCTTGATTTTTTTTAAGTAACGGGTGTGATAACGGTTATTTAGGAAAAATAAATAAATTATGATTTGAAATTCCTATCTTACGGTTATCACATGCGTGAAAACGGTTATAACGAGTCTAAATCACAATGTTACTATGTTTTTTTGATTTTATTTGTTTACACATTTATTTTGATTTTTTTTTTAATTGTAATTTTTAATCTTTTATTTTAGAAATAAAAACTTGGGTAAGAAATATTTATATATATTTTTTTAAAAAACGGGTATAACGGTCGTGAAAACGGAAAAAACTTATGTTAAAATGTCATTTAGAAGAAAAAAACAAAAAAATTAATTTTAGAAAAACGGTTATCACATGCGTGAAAACGGTTATAACAGGCCTAAAAAGTGTTTTCCTAGTTATCGATGTTATTTAGACACGGATATCGATGAGACTCACGGACATGCTACATAGGCATGACCGTTTTAACAACCGTTTTCTCGAAACAACCGTTTTCTCGAAAAAACAGTTGTTTTTCAAACCTTAGGTGAAACCATATAATTTGTACTCATCTTTAATAACAACTAGGAAGTAACCCGTACTATACACGGGATGTTTACCGTCTTGTTTTGGTGAGACTTAGCTTTTTCTTACTGCACCGGATGGTTATCATTTTGTGTTGATGAGCGTTACAATCAGCCAACTCATTAAACGTTTCTGACCAATTTTTTTGTTCCTTTTTTCTTCTTTTTCTTTTCCCAGTAGTCTATACATTTTTCTTCTTATTACATCAGCTCTGGATTTCGGTATGATATTCGAAATTCGTTGAATATTTCAGATAAAATTGTGTAGAACTTTCTGATGATCAGTATTCAAGTATTTTTTTCTACCGACATGTAGTCAAGTACCTAAATATAAAAAATGTGTTAACTTGCAAATTGAAATGTTGTAAGAAGAACAGTGTGTCCGGTTCAGTTTAACTGTATTTTTGGAGATCTATTTTTGGAGCTCCATTAGATATTCTGATAGGTGGTAATACCTGCACAACAATGCATCATTTCAACGGTATCAAAAGCGATGGTGGTTGTTCTTAAGTGAGGGTTCGAACTTCATGTGATCTCTACTGTTTCATTAATAGACTACGCATGATGGTACTTGACATAGAGCAAAATAAAAATGGTCACATCTGGGTTTCTACATGAATGAACCACATCAGTCAAGGATATAGTTGGTATCTATGGGTTCCTTCATAATCCTGCCAACACCTGTTTAATCCTACCATTCTATAAGTAGCCAGTTAACCACTTGATGAAATATCTGTTATAACGTTTTATTTCTCTGAGGACTGAACTCCGTAATCTGGGGATGATACTTATTAAATTTCTTTCTTTTTAATCGGTGCACGCCGTTAATTGAATTTTTAGTTCAGCAGTGAAAAGATCTAACAAACCTGACTATAAACTAAACATAAACTCAGGCTTTTTCGCATAATTTACCAGTACACACAAACACAGTGACCTTTGAGTGAACTGGAAATACCTTGAGGCCGAGCCAACTCCTAAATGCCTACCGAACATAAGATGCAACTCCTGGAACAAACAAATATTTACGATTGTAAAGTTGTAGCCTTAAGAACTGGACAATTATATACAGTGATCCAAATACTTCCCTTTCCAGGTAAACTGAACATACTTTCATAAACAAAAGTGTTTCAACCTAATCTCCTCCACTTCCAAGGAAACTCAACCACAGGAAGCAAAGTAATAAAGTATCTGTGGTGTTGTGCCCTTCTGGTATACTGCCAGTTCTCTTTTGCTTCTTTTAACCCAAGATCAACAGACGATCTACAACCATGCGATTACTCGAGAATCATAAAAAGCAAACTAACAATTAACATAATCATCAAACAGTGCATGTATATACTTATAAGCCAGTAGATATGTCTGGACAAAAAAAGATTGCTGTAAATCTCCTGTAGAATTTATCTAGTCTACAGGAATACCTTATTTCTGGTGTATCAAAGGTGGTGGTGGTGATGATAATTGAAATACAAACCTCATATAATCCACCTCCAGCACCATAAATTTCTTACTTCTTTGTATCCATCACGACACCCTTCTATTCGTACTTCATACGCAACAAACCTGATGCTAACCTACACAAAAACTAACAAAAGCACAAAAATCAACAAAGAAACCCAAATGGCACAGCTAACCAAGATAAGAATTATATAACAACCTTAATTTATCTCACTTGACATTAAAAACAAACTGATAAATGATAACAGTATGAGAAGACTCAGAAACATAGTTTTATAAAAAAGACAACCTGGGTGTTCATATAGCGCCCTAGAAAAGAGCACTCCACTGCAACAACCCTCAAAAGAAAAAATATATAAAACTACCAATCAAAGAAACCCTCAGAGAATCTACAATGTCTCTATACCCTCTAACAGTAAAATATAACTTTTTTCACACTCTCCTTCAAAGCAGGGAAGGGTCTAACAGCTGCACCAGGTCGCTATATCATGACTCTATCTCGTTGGTTCCACTCGGCCTTTAATGGAAATCATGAGCTCACAATAAACTGAACCCTGACCTAAAATACCAAGAACACAGGACACCCATTAACTTCTGTCCTAAATTCAAAAACAAAAACATGAAATGCATCGTTCTGATTACCTTCGAAATCGGGAGAAAAAAAAAAACTAAATCAGCAAAACTTAAGAACACAGAAAAGAAATCAAGAGAAAGCAGAAAATCAAAAATCAAAACAAAACAGAAAAAGAACAAACCCTAACCTACATTTGGTTCGACTTGAAAAAAACATAACCAAGCCCGTTACTGCACCATACTGCTGAATCCTAGGTCATAAGCTTTAAGAGAAATTACCATTGACTGTGAACAACTGGATATAGAAAATGAAGAGAAGTATTGTGCAACTTCATTGGAATCACTTGTTGAATACAGTACTTCCAAATTCGGAAAAAATATTAATGTATTGTACTATTACTTCATTTTTTTTCTCAATCAATAAATTCTTTAGATTCTTTTTATCTAATGCCTTCATCAAGAATCTCAGGAATCTCCTTTGAAATCATTGGAGTTGAACCTGAACAATGTTTTATCCGCATCTATGCTTTATCGATTTTCGACAAAAACAACAGAGAAATGTAATGAGAAGGATCGTTATGACCAAAAGACCTACACAAACTTCAATTAGAACATAAAGTCTTTATACTAAAAACTGATGTTTTAGTTTAGAGTTGATGAGCTAATGTATTTTCTGATCTCCTTATTCCATTGCCTATCAAATGTTTAGCTTCAGTAGAATTCTTCATTTTCTTTGCTTTTTCCTCCTCACGAAAGAAAAAATATATCAACTTTGTCTGGTTAACAGTATATCAACATTAGCTGAAAGATGAAAATGACAATGCTAGAAATGAAATGATTTCTGCTGCATATTGTGATGAATAAAAGTGAATTTCCTTTCTAAGTTTTATTTTTGGTGTTATAATTATTATTACGACTGTGACTGACTGTTTATCAGACTTAAACAGAGAGAGAATGTATGTTGGTTTTCTCTGTTCTCAATGGATACGACAAAATTATAAAAAGAGGGAAAAAGAGTTAAAGACAAAACTGAGAGAGCTGATGGTTTTGGCTTTGTCGACCGAGATTTGGGTTACTATTACAATACAGCCAATCAATAAGATTTTATGTTAGGGCCGGTGAAAAATGTAGTTGTCAAGGTGTGAGCCGAAGAATAAGAGCTAGTGTTCATATTAGTTAAAATTAAGGAATTTGGGTAATGGTTCATGAAGCCACATATCCCCACTTAACATCCACAGGGGAAAAAGAAAAAGCATTTCACTATGCCTATCACACAAAAAGTCCGATAACAACTCTATTTATCATTATCACAATAACTTACTTTCAAACACTATCATACACACAATACATACATTATAATGCAATAAATGGTCAAGGTAAGTAATGTGATGAGACTTGATCATCTTTGTGTGCAGAATCTTGAATGAGTTGTTTTTATAGCTCAATCTATATCACACCAAGTTATCAACTTTCTATCCTATTTTGATATAATGGAACATCTATAAGCATATTGATGCAAATTCCATTCGAGATTCACAAAGTCATTTCCAGAGACAAAATGCGTTAAACAAAACAACAATGAAGAAAGTAAGAAAGTAATATCGAAATTGAGACCAGAATAATGCCAAGTAGGACCATGTTTATTATCAAATTCTTATCAAAGATGGTGACTGCAAGCATCAGAATTAACTCCTATTGCTTTCCTCGTCTCTATTGTATCTTATACATATTGAAGTACAATAAAATTAACAATGTAAATTTCTCAACCAGGGAGTGAAGTTCAACATATAATAATTACAATTTGAATAATAGGGTTTTTGTATCTATGGCTATAATCTATCACTGTTATTGAGAAGAGTAACTTTGAAGCAACTAAAGAGAGAGTAAACACAAACATGACCGAAAATTTTGATAAGAAAACATGATTAGTGAGTTACATTACCTAAAATGTTCACTGGATAATACAATTTTATTGGACCTAGCATCAACTTCATCACCACTAAACAATCCCATCGATCTTTCCCTCCTGCACAACGAAACACAAAAACAACATGAGAAAGCATACCATGATAGTTAGAAAAAGAAACAGAGAGAAGTGATAAGTGCATAGTGGATAGCTGCTTATGGCGGCGGTGAATATTGACGGATATTCAATGGCAGCGATTATGTTTTGAGGCAGTTAAGGGACTGATAGTTTGAATCATGAGTCTGCGGTGATGTAGTTCGAGATGGAAGATGATGGTGATTTAGGGCTGTTGACATGAGAGCAATTATTGGCAGTGAAGGTGAGGAGCAGAGAAGAATGAGCTGATCTGATGGGTTGAGTTGAAACAAAACTCGAGAGAAGTTTATGGAATAAGTGAGAAGGAGAAAGTGGCAGTCGAGAAGAAGAGCTCGAGTTGATGGCTTGTTTACGGCAGTGGTGTGGTCGACATATAGAAGGAACTAGGACTCGAATTTGTTGGAATTCAGTCGAAGCTAGCCATGGTTTGTTATGGGTCCGAATAAGAAACAGATAAGAGATCGAGGTCGCCTGAGAGTAGAGAAAAGTCAGGGATTTATGCGTTAGTTAGGACACGCAAGATTGGCCGTGTTTCTTTACCGAGAACCTAGTTGAAGACGTGTTTAAGAGTTCGATTGGAAGTAGGAAAGATGGATTTCGAGTCGATGTTAAACACTTAAGTGAATGAGCTATATAAATCAATTAAAGCAAGGAAGAAAAACCTACCTTGGCCGACTGCTTTCACCTCACACTTGTTCTCTGTCTCCAACAGAGGAGATTTTACCTTTCCACCTGTTAGCTTCAACCCATTCAACGTCCAAACCATTACCACAAGTTCACTAGATGTCTAAAACATTCAGTTCCATTCCACCTGATGTTTCTTTTGGTTTGCTGTTTGGGCTTCATTTCTAGCTTTAATTTAATATTTATTTTTTTTCATAAACTTCTTTATCATGTCTAGTTAAATATTTATATAATTAAGGATGATTTTTATGTTTCTGGCGTAAAAGTTAATTAGTTATCAATTTATTCGGAGTTTCAATTAT
>JAJJMC010012039.1:258188-282781 GCA_023531435.1 Papaver californicum | reverse complement strand
ATATGGTAGTCGAGCGCTTCCGTATCCATGGACACAAAGAGTTTTGGAGATATCAGAGCTTATTGCTATTCTACCGTTGGTGATAAATGATTCTAACGAAAGATAGATAAGTATACTACTCGAGTTAACGTTTGGTAACAAAGAATGATTTCCTAATCATCTTTTCTTTTAATTGTCTCTCTTATTATTTTCTTTATTATTATTTTTAATTGTTTTAAACAACTAACCCCCTTTTCAGTATTTATTATAGTTATCTAATCTAAATAACCTATCAATTACATAGCTTTCCGTGACTTAGAACGATCCTTACTACCGCTACATTACCAGTTAATTAGTGAGAAATATATTGATTAATTTGTTGCACTTAAGACACGCATCAAGAAGGAGAGTGAAGTGATAATAAGATTTAAAAGGAAGAAGAAGAGGATAGATGAGTGATTTTAATTAAAAGTACATTTCAAATTAAATTCGAAAGTGGGTGAACAACCTATAATAAGCTTAATTTCAGAATCATTATCACGATAACTCACTTTCAAACACTATCATACACACAATACATACATTACAATGCAATAAATGGTCAAGGTAAGTAGTGTGATGAGACTTGATCATTTTTATTTGCAGAATCTTAAATGAGTTGTTTTTATAGCTCAATCTATATGACATCAAGATATCAACTTTCTATCCTATTTCGATATAATGGAACGTCTATAAGCATATTTATGCAAATTCCATTCGAGATTCACAAAGTCATTTCCAGAGACAACTAAAATGCGTTAAACAAAACAACAATGAAGAAAGTAAGAAAGTAATACCAAAATTGCGACCAGAATAATGCCAAGTAGGACCATGTTTATTATCAAATTCTTATCAAAGATGGTGACTGCAAGCATCAGAATTATCTCATATTGCTTTCCTCGTCTCTATTATATCTTATACATATTGAAGTACAATCAAATTAACAATGTAAATTTCTCAACCAGGGAGTGAAATTCAATATATAATAATTATAATTTGAATAATAGGGTTTTTGTATTTATGGCTATAATCTATCACTGTTATTGAGAAGAGTAACTTTGAAGCAACTAAAGAGAGAGTAAACACAAACATGACCGAAATTTTGATAAGAAAACATGATTAGTGAGTTACATTACCTAAAATGTTCACCGGATAGTATTAGACCTAGCATCAACCACTAAACAATCACATCGATATTTCCCTCATCCACGACGAAACACAAAAACATGAGTAAGCATACCATGAGAGATAGAAAAAGAAACGGAAAGAAGGAGAATGAAGTGATAATAAGATTTAAAAGGAAGTAACAGAGAGTGGATGAGTGATTTTTAATTAAAAGTACTTTTCAAATTAAACTCGAAAGTGGGGTGAACAACCTATAATAAGCTTAATTTCAGAATCAGATTAGGATTAGAAGAAAACATTCAAATAGATTTGAGCATGGATGAAGAATAAAAGTGGGCGAATATAAGTTGAATTTCGTTTATTTTTGGATGAAAATAGAAGTGTGGGGGGCTACGCGGGGGGGGAAATTAGTCAATGAAAAAGGGAAGTTAGTTGATGGAATAGGTAAGTGGGAGACAGGGGTAAGGGGGTGTTGCTGTTCCTTTATAGAAGGTGTAAGCACAAAGATGATCTACAAAGATACAAAGATGAGAACCAACTTTGATTTGTCTGCATGCTAATTAACAAGTTTGGACCCAACATGGGTATTTAATTCGTTCTGCCAGTTTCAAAGTCGATGTTTCTTCAGGTGAAATTCTCATCCATTGCCTAGATAGTAGGACCATTATATGATGAAGTAACGTAACAAGTAACGAATTATAGATACTAGCTCTTGTACTTGCCTTGCCAGTTGTGACAACCTAAACTATATGTATGCAAAAAAAAAATGCATAACGAGAAACGTCTACATGAAGTGGGAGTTGAAACGATAATTCTGATGCTTTTATTTTTTTTAATACTTTAACCGTATAGGAGACTTTCTTATATAATGAGAGTAGTTTTTATATAAGGTAAGAAATCTAAACAAATCCTAAACATAACAGGAAATCTACTCAAATCCTAAACAGAATATATTGTTAACAAATCCTAAAGACTATGAGTTGGCATTTGTATCAGGATTGGTTTTCTGACTGGATCCAGAATTGGCCTTCTGGCTGTATGGTTCAACACTTCCCCTCAAGTTGAAGGGTAGCTGGTGAACATTCAACTTGCTTCTCATGCTTCGCTTATCTTGCTCATACAGGCCCATGGGTTGGTTTTCTGACTTGTCATCACGTCGATATGATCTCATCTTAATTTTGCTTTCTTTTCTCCATAGGTTTTGTATGTCTTCTATAGTTTGCTTGGTAACGGTGGATACTTGTCCACTTTTCTAGTTTTTATGAAGCTTGATCGTCGTAGATTCAGAGGCTTCGCTTGCTGAGTTGTCACGAAACTTAACCATTTAACAGGTTCAGAGGTTCCGCCTTAAACCGAAAATCTTCATGTTGGGTCTTTACGAAACTTAACCAATTGTTGGTTCAGAGGTTTCCGCCTACCCAACAAATGAAACGTCTGGGTTGATGATTCTGAGTGGTCTACCTGTTGAAGTATTAGAAGTAGAAATGGTAGATGCTGGTGTTTGTTTTGTGGTTCTCTGTTGGTTAAGAGACTCAAGATGTTGTTGGTGTTCTCTGTTGGTTAAGAGACTCAAAATTTTTGTTGGTGTTCTCTGTTGGTTAAGAGACTTAAGATATTGTTGGTGTTCTCTGTTGGTTAAGAGACTCAAAATTTTTTGTTGGTGTTCTCTGTTGGTTAAGAGACTCAAAATAATGTTGGTGTTCTCTGTTGGTTAAGAGATTCAAATTGATATTTAGAAGTTGGTGTTGATGGTAGTATGATGTTGTTGTGCTGCCGTGGTCGTGAACTTCTGTGGTTGTAGTGTGTTCTGTATGCAGTGGAACTGAACTGGTGGTGATGCAAAAATGGTATGCAAGGAGATGATGTTGTGAATGCAAAGTGAAAATACTGGTGGAATGGTATGAACGTGAACTAGTGGTGATGGTTGGAGAAGAGCAAAGCTCCTCCCATAGGATCGAACCCCCTCTGATACCAAGTTGAACCGATAATTCAGATGCTTTTATTTTTCTTAATACTTTAACCGTACAGGAGACTCTCTTATATAACGAGAGTAGTTTTTATATAAGGTAGGAAATCTAAACAAATCCTAAACATAACAGGAAATCCTAAACATAACAAGAAATCTACTCAAATCCTAAACAGAATATATTGTTAACAAATCCTAAAGACTATGAGTTGGCATTTGTATCAGGATTGGTTTTCTGACTGGATTCAGAATTGGTCTTCTGGCTGTATGGTTCAACAGTGGGTACAGAAATCATGATACATTATGTCACTAACGTTTAGTTCTTTATACAGCAGGTCCATAGTAATGGTTAACTGTAGCAATTAAACTTTGCACTGAACTGGATTGAATTGAAGGGCCTTTGTTTACTCAATACACAACAAAACTTATTAATACACAACTCGTGGCTCAAACTCAGCGAAATCAACAGACCCAGACTCAATAGGAGGCATGAGATACGCAGCCAAGAGCTCATTCGCCAATGCTGCAACATGTGGGATCCTTTTTAGGTTCTTCACCAAAGATGATTCCTCAGTTTCACCAATTGCAAGAATTTTCTCGTTGATTTGCACCATCCGATCCAACTTCCTCCTGAACTCCGGATTCTCAACATCTAGAACTGCAGGGAAAATCCTTGCGGCTGTACGGTTTGTCTGCAAATATCATAGGTTTAGTGATCCATCTCCATCTCCAAAACCACAACTATATATATATATACATATTGCAGAACATTGTTGGTTTGAAAAATCAGTTTTTTACTTTTCTGAGAACAAAAAAGAAGATAAGGTGAACATCTAGAACGTTCTTACAGCAGATAATTCTATTCTAATATTGCCTTCATGTATTGCGATATTAGCAATCTTGATCATAACAAGTGCCAAAATATTAAAGTACCGTCACCACTTACAGTAAAATCAGAGTTTACTGCCACATGTTGATTTGTGAGGTTGAACCATACAAGAGACATTGATGATAGGATATAGCTTACCTCAATTATGACGTGCATATCAAACTCTTTGGTGTTAAGTCCGATCCCTTCGTAAAAAGCTGTTCTCTGGCAGTCATTCAAGTACATTGTCACGTACACCTGCAAACCAATTTCGAGCCCATGAAACTCATGAACACTAAACAGTAAGAAGATTTGTTCGTACTAATTATACGTTCGAATAAAAAGAAAGGAGAAGAACTATACTGATAGGCAGAAGAATCGAGACCACAACTTTGCTTTCCAATCGTTAAGAAACTGGGGTTGAGCTTTCATCAGTGCTGAGAAGAAATCTCCATGTCTGTTCTCGTCTTGGCACCAGTTCTCAAAATACTTGAAAATTGGATAAACTTGGTATTCAGGGTTGGTCTTTAAGTGCCTATATATGGTAATGTACCTCCAGTACCCAATTTTCTCAGATAGATATGTAGCATAGAAAATGAACTTGGGTTTGAAGAATGTATATTTTCTAGCCTTTGTAAGAAATCCAAGATCCAGTGCCAAGTTGAAATCTGACAGTCCCTTGTTTAAGAATCTGCAAATAAGCAACAAAGGAAAAGCTTGATCATTTCAACATTCTAATTCCGTTTCACCAGTTTTTTGACATACATAGCGCGTTAGGTAAAGGAACTGTAAGATGACTAACGAGAAGATTTCTGAGCCCAAAATTTGATTTAATCAGATTGTCATCCATCCCACAAACAATAGACTATGCTTAACTGAAGTATTAGATGCGTGCACCAATTATTGAATCAAATCAGCAATATTTTCTTCCATACCTTGTTCAAATTAGTGGCACATATGAGAAGTCTGATGCAAAAACGGTATTTATGGCAGTATACATAAATGTTTCTCCTATTGATGATGTCTTTAAGTGAAAATATAGAGCGAGATTACAAAAATGAGCTGTTGGGTCTGTGCTATTCTCCCAAAGGGCACTAAGTGGACTTAAGGAAAGATTGGCTATTAAAGATCTATGCTCTCCCTAGCTCTCATTATGTCATTCAACTACCTTTAGGAGATCAAAAGAATGTTGGGTCACAAGATGCTAATGTTTATTAACGTTTGAAGGACCTCTCTTAGAACAGTTTATAATTCTATCGGCTATTAATGCACTAGGCATCATAATCCTCCTAAAAGTTATATAAACATGACTCCCTCAATATCACATCTCTTTCCATGTCCTACTTCCAATTCTACGAGATTACGTTGAATGTATGCATCACTAACAAAACTTCACATATACAAAGTCCATCTACACTAAAAGGTTGGTCACATTTCTGTAACCAATTTGTGTTGAAACAAAGAAAAGTAGGTAGGTAATAATGCAGATTGCAGAGTATTACATACCCAGCATGCCTAGCTTCATCCCTGGACATGAGTGAGAAAATCTCAGCAACAACTGGATTGGTTTTCTGTAGCATCAATTATCAAGAAAAGAATTATAATCGGGTAAAATGCTAATTCAGATGAAAATTCCATGTAAACAGTCTTGAGTCAGTGTGAGTAAATTGATTACCTTAAGTCTTCTTCCAAGTTCTTTGTAAAGAAGAAACCCTGAGAACTCAGCAGTACAAGATCTCTCCAAGAACTCAACAAAAATTTGTCTAAGAGGACCTTGCAATTTATCAGCAGCTTCTTTGAACTCTTTGTTTCTAACGAAATGAGTTTGATTGTAATCAGTTTTGAACTCTTGTAATAAAGCTTCAAACTCAGCCTCATTCAAGTTTTTGTTCATCTCAGTGTTAAAAAGAGTTTCCATTTCATCAAAATCAGTTGTGTAAAATCTAGGAGCAAGCAAGGTTTCTTTGATTGCTTTTTTGGGTTTCCCTGACTTTGTTGTTGATGTAGTGGACTGGGATGCCATTTTGACAATGGAGAATGATTTTCTTGTGGAGGTGATAAATTTAGGGCTGGTTCTAGTGAAATTAGAGATGTGTTTTATCAATGCCATCTCTCCAGCCATTTTTTTTTGCAGAGTGTGTAGTTTCTAGTGAAAAGAAGAAGAGGGAGTTTCTCAAGGAGAAATGGTAAGATAAGACATGGGTTTTTGTAGGATTTTAGTCGATGAAAATTTAGAGTGGAATCTAATCTCATCCAATGAAATCTATGAGTTTAAATGGGAGTTTTACACGTGTCGCCTAGGCTATGTTCTTAGTGATCCTTTTTGGAGCTTCATGATTGGCTGTTACCATGCCACGTTGTTTCTGCTCATTTCTTGTTTCCATTCTACTACTGGCTCTGAGAAATGTAGTCCATGGTTTTAGCAACCAATGAAAGGATGGATCAAGTCCTGTGGATTATATTGCTTTGCTACCAAAGTCATGGTGGACAGCCTCTTGTTTCTGAGTTCATTCTATTGACACTTCTTTTGAAAAACTAAGTACTACCAGAAGAACAAAAAAAAAATGGGAGAGAAAAGCACATAATTCTATATTTCTAAATCAAATCGTACATAAGTATACAAAACTGAGCTCCAATAAGCGGCACGAAACCTACGATATCCATTATCTTTATCTGTTTCTTTTGTGAGGATGACAAGTTTGTTTTGCTACAGAAATTATTTAGCATACTCAAATATAATTTTATAGCACAAAGTAAGTTGAAAGAAGAGTCTTCTTTTTTGTTTTGTTTTACTATTTCTTTTCCTTAGTTATGAACAGCATAAATACAGGTAAGCATTAACTCTACATTTGAATCAACTTTTAAGACTTCCTCAAACCAAACTAGAACCCTCCCTGTTGGATAATTGAACATCAGCTGGACTGTTCTAGCAAATTAGAGTCGTCTCGTTTGATGGCATAACCTGTTTAAAATATAATGTTAATAACACCAAAATTTCAAACACAATACGAAATCACAATGCTTCAAGTAATAGGTAGTTTGCTCTTAAAATTTCAATCAATGAAGATAAATTGCTAACTATATTTTCCATTGTCAGTTGTCACTGCTGTTGGTAAACATTTCACTAACTCAAAACTTAGTGTAAGCCGATGCAATATTGAAAAGTAAAAGCATGAGGAGAAAAAACAGAATACAGAGAGGCTTAGTCTTGGTTTTGGTTTTGGAGAAGGTTAACTCGGACCATTCAAATAGTATATCACAGTTTGATTTGTTAAAACATATTTGAATTGCAATCACGCTCAACAATCTCAACTGAAGCTTTTCCAGAAAATTCACTACAATGTATTTATGAAAAATCATTTAAAACCCAACAGCACTTTAATTATAGCAACATTTTGTGTGGAAAGTGATAAGGAGTATTTTTCTTTTTTGTTAGGGAAAAATAATACTGATGTACATTCTCGGATTAGCCTCCCATGAAGGCTAAAGGCTGAGTTTTTTTCTAGACAAATATACAATAAACTTTATTCAGCGTCATATTTTCACAAGCAAAAAAACCCAATGCTAGCGGAAAATAAGTTAACATGTAGGAAACAGACAGAGAATGTACCTCCATGATTGAAGCATTGGAAACGAGGCACGATTGTATTACTTTCATTTTAATCATTTCTTTCACCTCCATGGGCTTCATTTCCAGCATTGAAATTCTGCTTTGTGTCTTTTGGGCTCATTGGATAGAAAAATGGATCGAACATAATACCACCGTCAGCGTTTTTACCCTTCAGTTTACCTTCAATACCAGTATAATCAAGGCTCTGCAAAATATCAGGAACTTGACCATCTGATGTAAACTTACTTCCCATTTCTATATCATCACCCTTCTCCTTTGAGCTCATTATAGCTTTCAAATGTAGTATTGACGATCCTCCTACTGATTCTATAAAATCGTCTTCCGCAACCCACTCTCTAAAATTGTTTAATGAAGGTGGGATCTTTGATAGAAAGAGTTCTCTAAAATTCCTAGGTAATCCCTTGTTATAGGGGCTCTCCTTTTTATCATATCGGTACCGGAAGTTCTCATAAGTTGTCTGCAATAACAAATAAGAAAACACACAATGTATGTAAATAGATAAAACAACTGGCGGAGAATTTGTCGTTTTGTAGATGTTTTGGTTTTCCACACATGTTTTACACTATGTGCTACTTGATATTCAAGTCAATGCATCTCTTAAAGAAAGTTATGAATATGAGAATAAAAATCACCTGGTTTGTGCAGATGAGATAGAAATGAAAAACTGTGAGGCCACCAACGAACCATACAGCAATGAAGCAGTAAACGATGAGCACCACAGACAAGACCTCTTTTGACATTGCTCTCCACAAAGTGTCCTTCCGTTTTTGTTCAAGAACGTTTATCCACGAAAATACAAAAACATATATGCATAGGAAAGTTGAAGATGATATAAACATGAAGAAGAATCGGTAGTTACGCTGCAAGAAGAGAGAAAGAAACATCAAGTACAACGGACTATGAACTTGTCAAATAATATTAGCAATTCATTCAGACATTAAATGTAACTGCTGCACTTGCATCATGTTATATAAACTTACTAGTCCAATACACTGACCAACCCACGGGCAATGGTGATCAAATCTCTGAACACAGTTGTTACAAATTGAGCAATGTGAAGCCCGGGGAGGGCGATAAAGTAAACAAGTGTCGCAGTATTTCACTTTTATCGAATGACCATTTATCCTGATATCTTTTGTCCGAGGCAGCCGCAGTTGAGGGGATCTCCCGGTGACCCACTCCATTGATTGAGTATTCATATGAAATGAGTCTTCTGATTCAGGTGGTTGTAAGTTCCTTGGGACAATACCTGGATCTCTACCAGATGTCAAGAAGAGAAACACTAGATCCTGCATAGTTCATGAAAAGAATTGGGTTTTAACAAATCAAAGCTAATTCCAGTAACTACAACATAAAAGAAACCCTTCTGTTAGACCAAATTTCCAGGCACACACACGCAGGGAAGCGACTAGATATAGAAGGAGAACATTGTACCAACCAAAATAGTGATAGTCGCACCCACAATAAAAACAGGGTAACCAAGTATTCTATCATGCTCCTCGATCTTTGAAATGCATTGTATACAAAATGTTATTGCCGGACCCCCAATCAGTAGTATTGTTAAAAACAGTGATCCCGCATCAGGACCAAAAATCATTCTCCCACCACATAGAAATCTCTGGTATCAGTAAAACAAATTATGTTAGTCGTCTACTCACTAATTGTATATATCATCATATCACAGCAAGAATATCGAATAACTGAAAAAAATAAGATGAACTCTCAAAATCTCTATAAATCATTATGAGATAATGAAAAAGTAAGACAGGACTCACAAACACTCAATAAGTTTCTTACTCAAGAAGCATTTTTCCACATCAAGCTACCCATCGAATGATTGAGGAAAATTATCAAATATCTCATACATTGCGTTCTCTTCCAACTAAAATGAGAAAAATCCTATGTAGTTTTGAGCTAGAAAGAGCCTAAAACAATTCCAGACTAATGAAATGAACCATAGGAATTAGGATGTGATTAAAGAAAATGAGATTACTCATACACCTTTTTTCTGAGCTAGATGGTTCAAAACAAAAAAGATTTACGTTGTCCTTTTTTCCAATATTTTCTTTAATAATGCTTTGAAATTGAACAAACAAATTTTCTACCCAACGATAAGATCAAACAAACAATTTTCTACCCTGCATTAATACAAATTCATGATATTGTGTTCCCATATAAATCATATTAAGAGTACCTATTTCTTTGAATGATTTAAACAAGGCAAACAAATAACCACTTTTTTTTTCTTTTGAAACTGCTATTACAATAAAATGATAAACATAAATTATTGTATTAATGAAACTTACATTGCTCCCCTGCCATACTTGATATAGCCTCCTGAGTTTTGGTTGAGGAGCCACATCTTTTGAAGAACAAGTCTTCTGTTCTTCAACACCCATTCTCTTTTTCATTTTTTTTTTAAATAAAGAAATTCAATAGTTATTGACCCATATGGAAAAAAGCAAATCAGAATGCTGTTTCCTTCTCTGTTTGTAAATTTCTCTCTCTATATTTACCCAATGAATGAGATAAGATATCAAGGAATTGAATGAATTTTGTTTAAATCATGAAATGGGCTTCTTTTTCATTAGTGGTGGTGTAGAAGCAAAAGGGGGAGGGGGAGGGGGAGGAGGTGTTATTTTTTATTCTCTCTCCTCTCTCCTCTTTCTCTCTATCTCTTCTTCTCTTCTGTATTGATCAAAACCAGCAACCCATGCTCATCACCACCATTCTCTAACAGGTAATCAAACCCTCCACGCCCAAACTCTCTTTCATCTCCTTCTCAAGAGTGCCACGCTGGGTACCTCATTTTTCCCGCGGAATTTCCGTGTGAAAAACTAAACGCTTTTATTTACCTTTTGAGTAGTCCAACGACTCAAGTCAAAACAGCCTGAATGAAGCCAGGGAGCTAGAAATTTGAAGGGTAACCATAGGTCCATGTACATAACACATTATTGAGGAGCCAATTTTAGTGCAACGGAAAAATCTTGGTTTAGGCTAAGTGCTATGGAGGAAAAGAAGGAAACGATTTGATTGAAAACCGTCGCATAAAGCGGCCGTTTTTCCTTCTCTTTCCTCTAAAATGGGAAAGGTAAACAAAAATTTAGATGAATCACCAAAAAAAGTTAAAAATCGAAATCTCGTATCTCATCCGAGGAATGATATTTTTTTTTCCCTAAAACGAGAGATGAAATCTTGTTTATATCAATTCGAGTCATGCTATCACGGATGTATCCGCATGATAGTTATAATGAATTCATGTCTAGGAACTGTTAAATTTTTATGATCCGGAAATTAATGATAATTTGTTATTCCCTAAATATTTTATGAATTGTATTTTCCTTTTATATTCAGTCCTCCATACAAAAGATAATTTTATTGCAATCAAGGGAATTCATCTTACTTATGATATTATCTTAGCAGCTCATACAAATGAAAATGAAAGACGATATTGAATCAATTAATTTTCTTTCAAAGAAGTAGATCAGCAACTGCATCAGCGAAATTATTTCAACCTCTTGATTAGTAGATGATAAACCTTTCACATAATCTCTATTAGAAATGATGTAAAACATGGAAGCATAGGCAATTAGGAAAAGAAACCAACACATGCCCCAAACTGAAGCTTCTAGGAGCTGAAAGAGGGATCAAATAATAAGAAATAGTTCTTTGTTGTTGTAGATGATAAATTTTTGACAAATGCTAAAATAATAAAATTTCTCTGCTCGGCAGTAGAAGTGTAGAAATAATAGAATTTTTTATATGTCACTGATCCGGCATCAGAAGCATAAAATTCATATTTTATATTCCACAAGAGAATTAAAATATAAAACCTTTGTTATTGGCATCTCACATAGATCATGTATATATAAATATAATATTAGAGCCTTATCCGACTGAGTTTTTAATATTTTATATGAATATACACAATATTAGTATTGTACGACTCAGTGCTTACTCCATTATAATGATTGGACAACTCCTAGATGGATTAATTACTAGTATAGAGCAACTTGAGTCCTCTATAGTACTATATTCCTCGGCTGAATTCCTAGAATTGCTTTATATCAATATTAAAACTCTAATTGAATAATAATGATTTATCATACTCCATACAAGCCTGTATGAAAGCTCGTAATATGCCACACACAAGTATACTTGGTCAAAACCTTGATTTCTGATGTTCCGCCATAACCATCTTGGAAAAATGTACCAATGGGTGGAGAATATGGTAAAACGTTCTAAGCAACATATGTTGTTCTATTTGTCTACTACGCCATACTAAAAGGGCGTCTTATTGGAGTAACGGTCTATGAGATATGACCTAAACTATAAACGAAGTACAATATGAAAACTATCAGAATTTTACCTAAAATATTCCTGGAAGGTTGCTGTGTGCTCCGTTTGATTACCGAAACGAGCTCTAAACCTAAATCCTTACATAGTGGGAGATAACTGACGATTTTCAATTCTGAATTGGGGTTAGCCATTGAAAACGGATATCGTATGAAGAATCTACATCGTTTTTACTAAAGAACGTTATGTCTGGAATTTTCTGACTACGAAAATCAGACTTACCTTTTTGATCATTCACATACGAATGACCTTAAGAGCATAACGATATAAACCTTAAGAGCAATGGGTGGAAAGAGATAAAAATAATAAAAAATAAAAAAGGGGGTCGTGGGACCGGCGCCAGCCGGCCGGCCTTTGGCCGGTCCCCACTCCTCTATTTTCTTATTTTTGGTTTTATTATTTTATATCATTACATCCTTTACTTAGGGTTTTCCTCTTCCTATCAAACTTTTTGCTCTTTCTACCAAAAGCCTAACCTCCCTCTTGTTTCAAAACCATATGCTCAGCAGAGCTTTATAGAATGGTCTCACTACCATTACTATATTTAAATATTATTATTTTAATATTTCCTAACTTTTGGTCTTCACACCAGTTGGTCTTTACATCAAAATCCTCTCATAGATATTATTACTAAATATATCGAAATATTGCTAGAGAAACCTTATGGAGCGTGAAGCAACGAGGAATGATGCCTCAACCTCCGACTCGCGTTCTACCCACCTGGTTGGTCCTCTTCTGTCACTGCCATCTTCTATCACTTCCCTCTTCTATCATAATTCGGGTTTTATTACTTAATACTTCAATTGGTGCTGCTACCAATAATTAAAATAATCTGACCATTAATATTTTAATTGATTCTTCCGCCAAAGTAAATATTCTAGTTGCTATAATTCTTTACTCAAGTCGTTTGGTAGTAGGACCAAACTAAATATTCTATGGTTACTAAGGCAAGTTAGTTCTTACACGAGTTGATGCTCATTCGACTTGATGCTCATACAGATACATATCAAATATTTTCAAATACACACACACACATATATATGCAGACACATATATATATATTGGTCTCTGATCGATCCAGCAATCTCATTATACCTATGCTTACTAATCCAACAAGATCATCCAAGTATCGTTGTTGCCCTAGCTGACATAATGATATGCCATAACTATCAATATCAATGCCAGTTAGACTCTCCACGTCTATGATCAATTAAGTATCACTGCTTGTTTCAGCATACACCTTATGCTTCGTCCATCAATGATCCAACATGTTATGTTGATCAACATGCTAAGACTAACAGTCTAGCTAGGTCAACATCTGACCAGATATTACACATCTATAAAATAGACTTAATTATGCTCAAGACATCAATCATGTCACATGGGGGGATATTCACTAGGGTCTTGGTCTGACGGCCTACAACACGTGCGGTGTAGCAATATACCCACGATGAGAAAGTAAATAAGTCATGTCGGAAGTTGAAGGAATGAATGGAATAGTGGTCGTACAACTGTCAAGTCCCATTAGCATGACAGAACTGGTTTTACCACGATCTCCACTTCTCTACTCTTCCACTTCTCTTCAACTGTCACCACTTACGAGATCAATGTGTTAACTTTCACTGCTATAAATAGGTTCTTCAACTTATTAACAAATAAGAGAATCATCTTACAAGACAACAATGATAGATGATCACAGAGATATCATCTTAGAGTATTCTCAAAAAATTCAGACTTTTGATTTTCGTCTTCATAGCAGTTTAACACATCCTATATTTGACATTCAATTTCATTGATTTCAATACCTTATTTGCTTCCCTCCCTACAGATCAACCCTTCTCTTCCTTTGTGACTGAAAAAAAACTGGAACGGTCATTTCTTGGTTTAGGATAATTTTGTACAGATTGATCTCTTGATTCTTAAAAGTATCTATATAGTACAAATGTTTAACGTTTAGACGAATTGCTCTGACTAGAATCAACCTACTCCATCGATTTCCCCTTTTTAAACTAAATTCATTTTCAAATTTCCAGTTTCTCAATTTTCTCAATTTCAAGATGGTTGATATTAGGTCAGGTTCAGTAACCAATCCATAACGTCAATCCTGATAATACCAGCACTGGTACTCCTGGTAACACTCATTTGGTTATCAACACTAACGCTACAACTCCTCCCCCTTCTAGTCAACATGTTGAAGAGACCGGAGATGCTCAGACTCTATCTACCATGATCGAGTTAATGCAGATGCAAGCGACTCTTGCTAGGACTCAAAAAGATATGGATACAACTCAGAAGGAGGTCTTCACCTTCCTCAAGACCCTTACAGAGAAATTATCAACGGCAGAACAGACTAGAAATACCTTTGAAGCAACTACTAATGCCAACAATTCAAGGGGTCACACTCAAGATGATGACGAAGTTCGTATTCTCTCTGATCGTCAACCACCTAAATTTATCACTGGCGAAGATTTGGAACTTCTTTTCCAAAGTTGCAGAAAAGAGAATTCGTCTGATGTTCATCAACACCAACCTCATTATCCCTTTGAAATGCAGAGGATCCCTCTTCCCAGGGGATAATCCTACTAACACCAGCACTGGTACTCCTGGTGAAACTCATTTGGTTATCAATACTAATGCTACAACTTCTCCCCCTTCTAGTCAACATGTTGAAGAGACCGGAGATGCTCAGACTCCAACTACCATGATCGAGTTAATGCATATGCAAGAGACTCTTTCTAGGACTCAAGCAGATATGGATACAACTCAGAAGGAGGTCTTAACCTTCCTCAAGACCCTTACAGAGAAATTATCAACGGCAGAACAGACTAGAAATACCTCTGAAGCAACTACTAATGCCAACAATTCAAGGGGTCACACTCAAGATGATGACGAAGTTCGTATTCTCTCTGATCGTCAACCACCTAAATTTGTCACTGGCTAAGATTTGGAACTTCTTTTCCAAAGTTGCAGAAAAGAGAATTCGTCTGATATTCATCAACATCAACCTCATTATCCCTTTGAAATGCAGAGGATCCCTCTTCCCAGGGGATATTCCTCCCCTTCATTCTGCCTCAGAGTATTTTCCAAATCTCTCACTGGAGAAACATTCACATGGTACAATAACATTGCCCCCAATAGTATTTCCAACTGGTGTGAGATGGTCAATGGCTTCTATAGGAAATACTTCTTTATATCTGAACAAGTCACGTTGTCAGACCTGGGAAGGATGTTTCAGCGAAGCAATGAATATCCCAATGATTATTGAAGCAATTCAGAGTTCAAGCACTAGATTGTCATGACCCGAATGTGGCTGAACTGTAATTGGTGGAACTCTGCATCAATGGCATGATACCAGTCTATCGTGCTCTACTAGAGAATCTGCGCTTTCAAACATTATATGAGTTACATGAAGCTGCCAAGTGATCGGCCACGACTGCATCTTCCATGTTAGAGAGGATAAGACATGTCAAGAACAAAGAGGCACGTGAGACTCATAACAGTCGACGTTTAGCTCTTAAGCCGTATAGTAGTCAACCATTCGTAAGTACTGTGACTGAAGGAGTACATAGAAACCCACTCTTTATCAGGAGTTTCACCATGCCTAAAAAATCTGTCAATCAAAACAAAGAATGAACTATATCATGAACTTGCTCAGAAGAATAAAATCAAAGAAGAGTGTGAATGGGGACTTCTCACCACTACTCATCTCGAAGATACAAAATTCAGTGAGACACTAATTGATAGAGGCACTCCTATTAACATCATCCCTGTCAAGAAACTAAGAGTCGTTTGGGATAAATCGTCATGAAGATGTATACGCTCCGACAACAATCAAAGGTTCTGAAGGAAAACCTATAAATGCTTATGGTTATATCACTCTTGAAATAAAGATTGGTTCTGCTTATACCCCAACCAAATTTTGCATAATCAAGAAAGATCCAGATTATGACATGATTATGGGATGCCCATAGCTACACATCAACAACATGGAAGCTCACCAGATATCTTCAGTAACACACTTGCCCCATGTAGACAACTATGTACTTTACAAGGAAACTATGGTGGACAACCCTCTCTTGTACTCAAGAGAATTTCAAGATTTGATGACAACACAATAGGAGCCTACAGAAGGCGTGAAAATCATATGTTGAAAAAATACCATGATCAAGTAGGTCACACTCAAAATAATTTTTTACCTACAAACACACCTCACTCCTCTCAAACTTGGGGACTTGACATTACTAGTAAAGCCAACTTTGCCGTAACTCGAAAGTGTTAGTGGGAACTTGTTCCTTTTGAGCGATTTATCAAATGTTTAGTCCTCGAAAAAAACTTTGGGTTATAATGGTAGTTTTTGGCTCATGGGATAAATTATGGTAGTGTTAGATATCGGCGTATGGTCTAGATTTTTTTGTCTATCTTAATTCATAGGACAGATTTTAGATCATATATCCACATGATCGATTTTGAGTCCTAAGGAAGATTATGGACCCCAAGACAGGTTTTGGGTCATAACAAAAGTATTTTGGTCATGTCAAATATTATGGGTCACGAAATAAATTTTAAGTCATAATAACAAGTTTTTTTGTCATGTTGAAGATTTCGGATTATGAGAAGATTTAGAGCCGTATGACCCATTTAAGGTTACCAAGTAAATATTGGATCATGTGGTAGATTTGGGATCATAACTACAAGTTTTTATTCAAGTTGAAGTTTCAGATTACGAGGAAGATTTAGGGCCGCATGACCTATATAATGATACTAAGTAAATGTTGGATCATTGGGTAAATTTTGGATGTATAATGACAAAATTTTAGTCACATTAAAGATATAGGATTACGAGGAAGATTTAGGGCATCATGGCTAATATAGGGTTTCAAAGTAAATGTTGTGTCAAGGGTCAAATTTTAGGTCACTGAGCAGATTTTGGATCGTGCGATAAAGTTTGGGCCACAACAATATATTTTAGGCCACGATGCCATTTTGGTTCTCGAGGCAAATTTTGTATTGTTGGGAAAAAAATTTAATCATGAGAAAAAGGTTGGGTTAAAATTGAGATTATGTGTCAAATGGTAACGAGGCAAATTTTGTATAATTTGGGTAACGAGGCAATGTTCAGACCGCGAGACATACCACATAAATTCCCTAAGAAAGTATCGGCTCAAGTAGTTGATTTTGGGTCATAAATAAATTTTGAGTTAAATGCAGAATCTTGGGTCACGATACAAACATATGATTACGCATGGTTGACTTTATGTATAAATCATTTTTAAGGTGGTATATATCACTCGGGACTACCCTAATCTAATTTGGACTACTCAATTTTATTAATCCAAGGTGGTACAATAAGGAATATTCTAAATCTAGAGAAAAATATTATGACGGAAAACGAAAACGTAAAACATAAAAATAAAGGTAGAAATGATTAATAACTGAAAATTAACTTAGGTTTTGATTGAACAATTTTTAATATGATGTTAACCATTATAGACATGTCCCCTTTTACAAGAATACAATAAACTCTAGACTAAGAAAATATAATTAACCTAACTTGGAAAATAAGTAATTCTAGGAATAAATTAATTTTAAAAATAATATAATATTAAAATAATAATAATTGATAACAAAAATATGAATCCTAACTAATAGATGTCCTACATCGGGTCCGCCATCTTGAAAAGAATTCGTCCCAAATTTATAAAAAAATGAAGAACATATATCACATCAGACCCACCATCTTGAAATGAACTCGACCTTGAGGTCATCAATTATTGTAGACGACCGTCCAATAGATCATATACTTTGAGTACGTTGATGACCGTAGATTAGAACACTATATTAGATCGTGCAAAAGCTGATGTTAACGCTGAACAGAATAATCTTAATAGTAATTCTCGTGGAGTACTTTTGACAAACAAAAAATTTCTTAATTAGCTTTCGTTCTTGAATAACAGGGATACAAATGCTTCAACTTGGGTGTTAGGAAAATCATAAGAATGTAATAGTGTTTATGGTGTTGCAAGTGTCGACGTTGGAAAAACTTTTACGTCACTATCCGGGTGAATAAGTTGTTGATTATGAGCGACATGATAATTTGGATCTGCCTCACCATTACGAGGTTGAAGAACATCATTGTGATTCTCTGTAAAAATAATCTAATTGGTTAAGATTAACTCGATTAATTCAAGTTGACGTTGAGTTGCGGCTTGAGATTCTGCAAGTTAATTAAATCGTAACTTAAGATTTTATAAGTTGGCGCACGATATATTCAAGATTATTTTCCATTTATCATCCATGATGAATGATAACTGGTACAACATGGTTTAATAATGATCGAAAGGGAATAAAGCTGGACACATGATATTTATGGATGATGGAATGGTTATTGGTTTAAGTTAAGAATAAATACTATAAAAATAAAGATAAAATATAATGGGGTGGGTCTAGGTGAATTTTGGGCTTGGTTTGGGGTAAACTTATTGAAAATGAGAGCGTACCTAGTACACCACCAATTTTTTTCATTCATAAACCTGTATGGACAATCCTTGTACAATTAATATGTATGTATCTTTGACCAATAAAATCCTTATCCCCGATTGTAACTACAAGGTCAACCTAGTGTATATTTGAACCTTCAAGATTCGAATTCAATCAAGACAAAGTATTGTGTGATCTTTATTCCAAAATCTGAATTCAACAAGAGTTAATCTTGTAAGATATTTACTATCAAGCGAAAAGATATCTAGGTTGATTCATGTACTACTTGTGATATTTCAATTATAAAGATTATAATGCGGAAAATAAGTAAAACAAGATACCAAAATTTGTCAACGAGAAACCCCCAATCTATCAGTAAAACCGCGGGACCTCGTCCAGTTTGAATACCACACTGTATTAAGCCTCTATGTACACTAGCCTACTAGCATAATTCAGACTGGAATGTAGTTGAGACCGAATATGCCCCAAGTTATTCAGCTGCAGTTGTGCTCCTTACGTCTCTTGGATCTCGTAAGATCCTACGCACTTGATTCCCATAGCTGGCGTCCTTTACAGTACTAATATTTTCTCCATAATCCTTCATGAAGACTAGTGTTACCCTTCCTCCAACATGACATCTATTTGATTTTATTCATATATGTTTGAATCAAGGTAATGGAAATCTATTTTCTTCGCGGGATCTTCAGGTAAAAAAGATGTCAAGGAAACCTTAACATTAGGGTTTAATCTATTCAAAATTTCTAAAGATTCCTAGCTAATTGATTCTACCTCACAAGGTCTATCTAAATCAAGTTCAGATCCTAATCTTTTGGAACTAACGAGGTCAGAGACGAAAAACTCCTTCTAGTTTCTATCAATCTTATTCCTCAATCAATGGTTCTGGAATGGTCGTATATCAGAAGAGCTGGAACTTTATAATAGATAAGGACTAGGATGATCAAGATAATATTCTGGATAACAAAGATATATCAGGTAAAAGATAATTTGACCGAGTTTTATGATTCCCAAGTGAAGACTTCAAATTCGTAACTTAATTATGTTTCTCGAGGAAACCTATGTTTATGTAGGAAGACTCTTGCAGCAACAAGATGCACAACATGCAAGAATTGAGAATCTTAGTTGGAAAGAGTTTTCTAGTTATAGTGATGAACAAGCCTAGGTTGCTTAAAGTTCATGCAACTATTACTTGCATTCAAAGCAAGTTCGTGAACTGGTTTCCCTGTTTACGATTTACTTTGATCCCAAGTAATCTCACACTACTTAGAATAGCTTTTTACTCTGGTCCTGTGTAAGACTCGTTTTTTTCGTTAAAATATTGTAACAATAGAGTTATTTCCTTTGATAGAAGTCGCAAAAATGGAAGCCAAGTATTTTTGAAAGAAGGGTACTTTAAAGTTTAACTTATACTCAATTATGAAAAAAAATTAACTCACAATGACATGGTTCCAATAACGGAAACCATTAAGCATGCAAGAAGTTTGCCTTGTAATAAAGAAGAGTGTCCACACATGAATTTTTCAGTTAAGGACTGTGCACATCATGGCTCACAAATTTAACCAATATGGTCCATGAACCATCAAGAAAATTATATGTCAATAACTACCGAATTTCCCATAATATGCGTACTAGAAAACAAGGTTCGTGAACTCAAGTACAACCATAGCCAACATAACTTGCCTTAGATTGCATAGTTCACGAACTAAAAAACTAGTTCGAAAATTTAGGCAAATTTGGATGTCAACAGAGTACATCCCAAATTGCACAGTTAGTGAACTCTAAGGTAAATGGGATGTCAACAGAAAAATCTTCAAATTGCACATTTCGTGAACTAGAAAAGATGGTTCGTGAACTCAAAGGCAATTTGAAGCTTTTAAAAAACTTCTTGTGCAAACATAGTTAGTGAAAAAACGGCTTGTTCTCAACTTTAAATGTGATAAGTCCTTAGACATCCATTGCTTGAGTTCGACTTTCGAGATTAGCCAAGTACAAGCTTGAAATCGAAACTTTTTCTTTGTATTGTATCTTATACTAAAGCCATATGGTATTGTCTCATAAGATAGAATGGTAGAAACAATGAGCAGATAGGATAGTCAGTCTTACATACTTTTATTGATGAAATTCTCGTCGATGTCTTCGTGATCTCTAGTCTGCAATCTTCAAGGGTATTTGTTAATTCTTGATACTCAACTCCCTAAATCTAATCCTTGTCCGAGACTGACTTTACTAGACAATAAATCAAGAAATTATTGCTCAACTAACACTGACAACAAGATTGACACACCAACACTTATGGGTTCAATCGATAATAGTGCTCTAACACTGGGATTATGTAATATGTCCCATCCTGTACCGTCCTCTTAAAATGAGGTGTTTATTCTTTCATGTTTCGTGTAAGACCTTTTTTCATGGGGAAATCGACCTGATCTGCTCAAAAAAAACCCATAATCCTTCATGTGAGATTAAGGCATGCATGTCAATTAAAAGCAGTCATATCTTATTTCCCCATACTATTGACAAAATTTTCTCTATCTGTTTTTCACAACCAAGGAATTATTCCACTTCTGGCTTGCTTGAACTGTGGAAAAATATTTGGTAAGAATGCTAATTTTACGCCATGTGGTTCATTTTTAGATCACTAAGCCAACTTTGGGTCATATGGCATCTTTTGGGCCCTCTGGAATATTTTGGGTCACTGTACCGATTTTGGGAAGACGTTTTTTGAGGCCACTTTGCAAAATTTGTGTTGCATGTCGAATAGCTGGTCACATGCTTATTCAAGTTCCCTAAGAAAATTTAATGTCACATTCAGATTTTGAGTAACTTGGCCCTTTTTAGGTCATAGCAAATGTTGGATTACACTGCAGAGATAGAATCACGATGGATGATTTTGGACTATGATGCAACTTTTGAGGCATAAAACTAATTTTGGTTTGGAATGTTTAACAGAAGTCTTAGGTCACATGTTAGAATCGGGGTCACAAAACCAATTTAGATCATAAGGCATAGTTATGGGTATTTTTTTTCTAAAAACACAAAGAACTTATAGTTTTTTTTTTTAGTGATTTCGGTTCGGATGTTATCTTATATCCAGATATAAATTCGAATGCGATTTCGATACTACATCTATTCGGGTTGAATTCAGATGTATGTGATATTTTGGTTTCAGATAAGGTGCTATCTGCATCTGAAAATATACACTTACACCCTTAGCCATAACACATATTTTGGGTCAAAATAAAGAATTTTGGTAACGTGACAACTTTTAGGTCAAAAAAGATATTCAAGGTCACAAGATCAAATTTGGGTGACAGGACAAATTTTGGACTACCAGGTAAATTTTGGAATACCATAAGTATGCCTATTGTTCTTCTACATTAGTTCCTGTCTTCTTGAAACATTTGTTTTGCCATAACAACACCAAACCAAAATGTTAACAGACAGAAAATATAGCGTGAAAAATTCCTATTGATATTGCTATACTACTAACAGGCACATGAGTTCAAATTAAATTTTATATTCTTAAAAGAGGAAACAAAATTACATGAGCTCATTAAAATCACTGGTCATTATACCAACGATTCATCATTTACAGTAAACTAGACTAATATAGTACAAATGGAATATAGTGTAGAAAATGGACCTAATACAATTAAGAATATGCATTAAAATCTCTCAAGAACACATGATGAATGATTCAAGTGTATTCTTCATTACTCTATCATGAATCCCAAAGGCTTTTGGATGGGGCAAGTAGAGCAAAAATACTACATTCATGACTTGAATATTTGTTGAACACCACCTCATCTTATGTTTAACTACCCCAGCATGGAATCTCACCAATAACTTAGGACAATCACTGTGTTAAGTCAAATAAGAAAAAAAAAACCCGGATGGGTATGTTTTTTTTGGCAAATCCGTCAAACGTGTCTGTCCACAATACAATTATGTTGATCTAGTATGGTCAATGTAAATATAGATAAGAAACTTAAATTAATTGAGATCAAGTGAAACCTGTATGAATCTCAAGAGTTTTGTCCCAGAGTTGGGTCTTGTTCAGGGTGCACCTTGCTGCATAAACTGCAGAGGCAGCAAACATCGATGGACGAAACATCACCACCGCGTACTGCATCAAACCTAATTCTGCCAAGAAAAAAGTCATGGCCTCCATCTGAATTCAAAGAAAATTTAGAATCAGAAACGAAGATACATAAAATTCCAACAACCAAAAACAGTAAGAAAATGAGCAGTACCTTCTTATTTGCCATGACAGCTTTAACAAAACGTACAAGGAAAACATAAGGAGTAGGAACAATTAAGGTCCATCCAAGCTTGGCCAAGATTGATTTCTTTATTATGTTCTCAGTTTTCTTTTTTTCTTCTAAATACAGGTGAAGTCTTTTATTTACTGTAGATGGTGCGTTTTTGACAAGGACTAGAATTGTAAAATTGATCTCTGTCAAGCAGCAGGAATATAAAGGGGTATGCATGCATCTATGTGCACATACCTAACTCTATAATAAATTATAGAATATTGTATCTCTACTTGTATTCCGCAAACGAATCAAGAAATACATATTCTCTATAAACATTCTAAACTGGCCTTGTAGCCTCTTCAATACTCATAATATTTATGCCATATCGAACTAGTCTCAAGTCGTACAAATTCCACAGCTGAATTCCTTGAACTTGCTTCAATTGCGCATTGATGTTCCAGTAACATCTATCAAATGTGGAAATAGCTAATGTCTAAACCCTAAAATACGCTCTATCTTAAAGCTTCGTTCGTAACGAACTCATCTCAAATTGCTTTTATGAGCTCAAATATACTACTTTAGCACTTTGCTTAAAGATAAGCCAAAAATTATGCGCCACTCCCCTTATACGCGCCACAAACAAGAAGCAATGCCTCAAAAGAAGCATTGATCTTCTGGGATAGTCTAACCCTAGCGTTTTCTCCCAATAGCGCCAGGCTAGTACCATTTGTTTCGCTTAGCACCACATTGGCGCTAGTTAGCCACCATAGCGTTAAAAGTGCTAAATATTTTAGCTTGGTCGTCCTCAAGCAAGTCTTCATGGTGCTAGCATCTCATCTAGTAACATCCATGGCCTTAGCACCTTATCCCTCGCGCCAAGAGCGCCAACTTTCTTGGTCTAACACGACCTTAGTTAGCGCATCCCTGAGTAACCAGCGTTACGAGCCTAGCACATCCATGGACGATGCATCCCATGCTTGGCGCGTCCCTTGGAAAATACATCACTAGCTCTGGCACATCCCTAGCTCCAGCTGATGCGGCCCTAACGCGGCGCCCCTTGGCTGATGCGTCTTGGCCACAGCATCCCTATCTCTAGCATGCCCCCTGGATGATGCGTCCCATAGTTGTAGCGTCCCAGCTTGATACGCTCCCTGGCGCATATGCTCCTTGGTGCTGATGCGTCCCTAGCTTTAGCATCTCTATCTAATGCGCCTCCCATTGCTTAGCGTCTTACATGGCCTTGATGCGTCCTTAACTGATGCGCCTCTAGCAAGCACGTCCCTAGTCCAATGTTCATATGACCAATACGTCCTTGGCCTAGCGCGTCCATACTTAACGACTTAGCACAAGCATATTAGCACTAACACATTTAGTGCTAACTATACTTAACCTAGTTGAAGTGCTAACTTCGAACCTCCTTGACACTAGCTTCCTAGCCCTAGCATAAATGACATTTACTATAAGTTATGCATATTGGCCTTGTTCCTGGGAAATTATAATATCAGCCTTTTATATTAAAAGAGCTAGCACATTGTTTTTATGCTAAGTAGCTACTACTAGCCTTGCTAGCTACTTTCTTCAGAAATACGCCCTTCTTTCCAATATTGGTCTAATACCAAATCTTATATGGTTTTCTGATATGTTTTCTTGCTTAAGAAGCCCTCTTCCATATTTGGCCTCAAATGCCTTTCAGGCTTATGCCAAGTCACTTCTGAGCTAATACTTAGCCATTAAATGTGACATGTTACTCCAAAGCTAGTACATGACCATTAAACTTACCAGACTCGACACTAATCGTTCTGATTATCAATTCAGTGAGTTGTGCAACTTGCCTCACTGACTTAGCAAGTTATTTGACTTGACTTGACCTAATCAAAA
>JAJJMC010012039.1:176985-258088 GCA_023531435.1 Papaver californicum | reverse complement strand
GGGGGGGGGGGGGTTCTCATTGGGGTATTGGTCTGGTGGTCTATGAAAATCATGCGTTGTGGTAACACATCCAAGAACAAGAAGGTAACAAGTAGTAGGACGGTTACAAAGCAGTTGAGAGGATGAGAAGTAGTGGTCAGACAGGTCTTCCCTACTTTCCACATACGATCCCGCTACAATCTCCACAATCGTCACTTCTACACCTCTCCCTGACCTCCACCACTTACGAGAAATCAGTATGTCTCATGCGAACTATAAATAGATAGTTCTCATCCATTCCAAACAAGACAACAAGTCAGGAGAAACTAAACATACAGAATTGGCTATTTATCTCAGGAATAATCATTTTTTATTCACACACTACTTATCATACTGATATTTCTCAACCTTTTTTACTTTCCTCCCCTAAGACCTACCCAATCTTATCCACTTTTGTGATCGAAGAAGGACGTGAGCGTCCATCTTCTTGGTTTAGGCTAGTCCTGTTCGAGATTGATCGCTCGAACCTACTTGAAAGTACGATTTTATCGTACATTTGTTTTCACCCTAAAACTCCTACAAGAACAACACCCAACCCAAATAGAGAAAACTATTCTCTCAATCTTTTTAGAAAATAAAGTTAAAAAATGATATTGGTCAACCAAATGTTAGAATATATACTTCTGGCGCCCAAATTTCTTCATATTTACTGGCAATGAGCATAGAGCTTATTCCTATCAACTGTAACTTCTTTCTCTGTGTAACATGGATTGAAAGGTACCGATCAACAATATAGATTGTAAGATAAAGGGTTTCAAGGGAAAGTTCAAATTTTTTGTGAACTTGTATCAACCAGTCTATAAGAATCATCATCATCTTGGCATTAATTTGATTCTTTGAATACATGTAGTCATGAATTTGGATTGAATCTGTGTGAAAAGACAAATACAATTATGTCTTGAGCGTATGATTTACAGGTTAAAGACTGAAAAAGAAGACCAATACTAAAGAGATCTACCTCGACGAGTTTGTACAAATCTTCGACATACTCCATGACTACCAGTTGATTATCAATATCTCCTGCATCAATATCAACAATCTCCTTTTCTTTATCAGACAAACCACAAGCAACCTGAAATAGATAGAAACATAAGCATTACTCAAATGGTCCCATAGAGAATCATAAGAAGGTGATACATGATAATAACAATTCTGACAATTGACCTTGCTACGAGCAGATAACACTGAAGTCAAGGTTTGCACTTTCTTCTTCCTAGAAGATTTTTGGGTATTGGGCGTTTCCTTTTTGCCTCTTTTGCAGCCGCACTTATCTTAATTACCGACTCTTGTTTTGGTTTTATAACAACCTTCTTTGCAACAAGATTGGATACCTTTGTTTTCCGTACAACATCTCTATCAACAATTACACCAACTGGTTTTTGTAATAAAAGGAATCAACAAATGACATATTATCAAGAGATGTCACAAAAAAAATCCAATCAAGAAAAAGGAAAAAGAGAGATTTCTCTCTATAGATGATTATTACCTTATTCTTCTTCTCGGCATTAGTTTGTGTATTAGCGAGTAACTATGCACCAAATCCCTTAGTTGCATGAACATTAAACTGCTGATGTTTCCCAGCATCACCACCTCCTCGTTTAGTAACTAAGTACCCAATATCTCCAAGAGCTCTCCTATTGTTTCCTTCTGCTGCTTTTGGCTCGAGTTTTCCAGCAAAAGCCCCATCTGAAAATTTCCATAAAAAGCCTTAACTAAGCAAGATAACACTGAGTTAAAGAAAACCCATTTTGAGAACAAGATATTGAAGGGTTTCTTAATTGACAACAATATATCCCAAAAAATAATTTCTCCAATAGATAGTATACCATCTTATAACCCGATTATCCCTTTCTTTATTCAGACATCATATAATATATTATATAATTTAAGTGTGAAAATAAGCATGAGTTTTCTGATGCTAATAATTTCGACAAAACCTAAGAAATCAACTCAATAAAATCCAAACTAATTACATAGAAACATAATCAAAAGGAAGAAAATCCAACAACCATAAATTTCATAAAAGAAAGGGGTTCTTCCTATAATAACAAGATTTCAAATATACATGTGTTGATGGTGAGTTTTTGACAAGGTAGAAAATTATAATATTGTTTTTTCTCAGTTGCAGAAGCATGAAATAAATATGTATAAATTTCTGACCCGACATCAGAATTATGAATACATACTGCTATCTTACATTCCGCGAGAGAATTGAGAAGGCATACTCAACTCATGGCTAATCATCCCTGTAGCTCTTTTGCATATATATATATATATGCGCCCGTAGAAATTTCCGGGCTTTACCCGGTTAAAGCCTCATTATGTCATGTGCATCCATGCAAGCTATTTGTATTAACCAGAATACGCTGATTATACAAAATTCTGAACATTCAGAATGAGTGCTATGTCATTTCTGAATGAAACGCAAATTAGATGCATACCATCTAAATGCAGAGTCGCAACGAACATTATCTCAAGTCTCAAATTTCCACGGCTAAATTCCTTGAATATGTTATGTATGCACTGCATAAAAGCTAAGCGCAATACCAACATTACATCTCATGCGACTGAGAAGCCATGATCAGGCCATATCATTGGCCACGACATTAGCAAGTTCTAATGCTAGCAACACATAAATAATAGTCACAACATTATCAAATACCATCCTTATCAAGCCCTAGCCACGCTCCCAACGCACTAGGCCAAATTTCCAACATAATTAGCAACAACGCTAGAAACAGTGTCAACATTGGCGATACTAGCAACAACGCTAGTGCTAGCATTAGCGCCAATACTGGCATTGCCAGCCACGGCGTTATCACCTCCCTTCTTTTCCCCTTTTATCTTGTGTGCCATCTTCTTGCTCGTCCTAGCATCATTCTTTGTTGCTAGCACCATCACCTAGGCCACAACCACGACACTGGTAGGTGCTAGCAACACCCCGAGCAATCCTATAACACTTATATGCATCATTGTCGCTAGCACAAATTGTATATTACGAACATGTTACAAATGTTCCTTTACCATGCTGAGTTGGCATAAAAATTACTAGTAGCATTATGATATAACAAAACTCACGTGCTTTGAGTCTATGAATCCACTAACTTCTACGAGAAATCAAAACATATTAAATTATGGGGATTCTTCATGGGTATTGGTTTGGTAGTTTATAACAACATGCGGTGTGGCAACACCCCATGATATGAAAGTTACAAAGTAATGGTGACGGTTGAAACAATTAAGGAGATAATAGAGTAATGGTTTCCAGAAACTTCCCAGACGGTTATACCATTATCCTCAGTATCTCCATCTTTCCATCTCCTCACTACCTCTACTATTTACAAGGAAATACATGTGTTCCCAAACTATTATAAATAGGATACTTATCCGATTTCAGAAAGGACAAAAAAAGCTTATCATTCTCACAAGCTTTGTCATTCTCCATAGTTCAAAAATCCTACACACAACTTATCACACTAATTTCCTTCAACTTTATCTGCTTCCCTCCCGTAAGATCAACTCATTTTCTCTCTTTGTGATCGAAGTATGACGAAACGAATACTTTCGTGGTTTAGGCTTGTCTTGTACGATTTTGATTTCTGAATCTAAAGAAAGTACTTCTACAGTATACTGTTTTACCTAGAACCTATTTTTTTAGGTACAAAAAATTGGCGACCATAGTGGGAGATCGTCTCTCGGTCACAAAATTTTATTCCTCAACCATCTGAAAATTAATTTCTCAATTGTCAAAAAAGGGCGGATCTTAGGTCAGGTTCAGTAACCAAACCCAATTCAGGTTCAACAACCACTCCTAACCCCAACAACACCAGTGGTGGAACTCCAGAGATTATTCCTCAAAATACCTCAACTGGAAATACCAACACTCCTCTCCGTACCACCAAAGATGTCGAAAAGAAGAAACAGACATCACCAATCATGGATGATCTGTTGAAGCGCCAAGAAACCTTGGCCGAAACTCAAGTAGACATGACTACTACCCAGAAGGAAGTTCTTATCTTTTTTAAGACTTTAACGGAGCAGTTATCACGGGGCAGCGTCATCGTCAAATGGAGCAAGCTAAGAACACAACTGTCGACGGTGACAGCACGTCAAGAGTTAACGTCCAAGAAGATGATGAGGTACATGTTATTATCAGATATGTACTAGAAAACAGATAACTTCAACAAAACTTTGTCATTCGAGAAGACCTGGAAAGTCTCTTGTGAAATCGTGGAAAAGAAGACTCATCTTTATTCCATCATCACCAACCACCTTAATCGAAAGATATCCATAGGATCCCACCATAAAAGGTATATTATTCTCCTCCTTTATCACTGTACATGGCACCGGGAACGCTCAAGAACATGTTTCCCAATTCTTGGAATCCTTGGGAGGGCGTGAATATAATCAGGTGTTGTGACTCAAAGAGTTCTCCAAATCTATTATGGGGAGAGTGTACACTTGGTGCAACAACATCCCTCCCAAAAAAATCTCTAGTTGGTCTCAAATGGTCAATGTTTTTTATAAAAAGTATTTCTTCATCTCTGAGGAAGTCACTCTCTCGGACTTAGGAAGAATGTTCTAGAGGAATAATGAGCACCCTAATGACTATGTAAAGAGGTTCAGGACACAAGCTCTTGATTGCCATGACCAGAATGTGACTGAGAAACAATTAGTGGAGCTTTGTGTTATTGGTATAATTCCTTTCTATCGTGCCTTATTACAAAATTTACGATTTCAAACCTTCTTTGAACTACACGAGGCCGCCAAGAGAGCAGCAATAATTGCTCCATCCCTGTTGGAAATAACAAGGTCCGCCAAAGAAGAAAGTCATGGAGAAAGCCGTAGGAGTAGACGTCTGGTAAACAAGCAATACTCTGCCCAACACTTTATCGGTAATGTCGCTGAAGAAGGAACCAAAAGAAAGGAAACACCTCAATCGGCATCACAGACTAAGCGCCCCACGTCGATCCTGGTGAAAATGCCAATGCCAATTCAAGGACGAGGTTCAGCCAAGGCCCCGCGTCAACCGTAACATCCAAAGATATAACCTATAACTCCAGATTTCCCATTCCCGATGGAGGATGTTCTCGAATTTTTTGAAGTATGGATACAATACGGAGCTGTCAAGTTACCATATGTACGACGCCCACCAACCGTTGAGGAAATGTCAGATCCAAAGTATTGTTGCTTCCACATATTTGTCAACCATCCCACCAGTGAATGCAATAGTTTAAAGCATATCTCTAGAGAAAAGATTGACTCAAGAGAACTACGCCTGGGACTGAAGGTGTTCACAAAAACCCTTTCCCTGTCAGGAACTTCACTCTTTTCGGGGACTTTGTCAACAAAACTGTTCAATCCATGATGGGGCATATGTGTGAACTTCTTCACCTATTAAAATCACAACGCAAAGATATTCTCATTGCCCTTAATCGTGTCATGTCGGGTAAACGTTTACTCTTCGCCGAAAAGCTATTGTGCATCCTAACCCTGTTTCAGAAGACGTAGCTGTCAAACATGACGAGAAGCTTGGATGGGGAATTCTCACTGCTTCCAGCCTCAAGGATACCAAGTTTGAGAAAATGTTAATTGACAAGGGGACCGATGCCAATATTATCACCATAAAGACCCTAAGGGTTGCAGGAATTTCCAAACATGAAGCTACCTACTCACCAACAGTAATCAAGGATTCTGAGGGGAAGGACAGGAGCTCTTACGACTACATCACTCTTGAGGTAAATATATGAGATGCACAGGCATAAACGGATCCAAGTTATAACATGATTCTGGGACACCCATGGGTCCGTAGCAACAAGATAAAATCAAGTATATCTTCTTTGACGGTGTCAACACCTCCAAGGCTCTCAAAAAACCCGACAAATCCCGAGGACTACCTATCAGCTGAGTGCCGTCACACCATGGATTTGGATATGAAGAAGTTTCCAGAAGAGGACGGGGCATGGTACGTCCGTAGGTTTTGCACACAAGTAAGTCATATCCACCCATTTTTTTTTACAACCAGCGATCCCACGTCCCAACAAAGCTTGTGGGCTTAACCCGAATATCAACCCTACTCTAACTCGGCGATGTGAATGGAAATCTGATCCTTTTCAAAAATTTATCAAATGGGTAGGGATCGATTGTCTCAACTGAAGACAAAAAAATTAGTAACTCGGTTATTCAGAAAACATGTCATGAAATTAAGGTGTATGAACCCAATTCCTTCCATCTCGGAGATATGGTCAAGAAGATCACTGCCTCTCCCAAAGAAGATCCGTATCTCATTATTGAAGCCTTGATCGGAAGTTACTACAAGCTTGTCAATACCGACAAACTAGAAGGGATGGTTATACATGGAAAATGGATTAGAGCAGTCAATGCTTAAGCATCCTACCAACTCCTCATAATACTTCCCTTTTTTATTTAATATTTGTAATTCTTTCAAAATGTTTACAATATCTTCCATTCATACTTAGGATTTCAATTTATTAATTAAGCAAAACATTATTTCCTTCAAAAAAATATTTATATCCTCACAAATTATTCAAAAAACCCAAAATAAAACCACAAAGAGCCATGTGTCTCAGAAAACCTATAAAACTTAGAAAATCTAGAAAAATTCCTTGAAAACTGGTTCAACACCTTTAAAATATGTCTTATCCATCCGCCCAAGAAACTCAGTCGCAAGCTTCAACTCCCGAAAAAGCCTCCCAACCTCATGTCTAGCTTTGGTGACCGTCTCTAAGCTAGGAGTCACACCTCCCTTCTGCAAACACTTCTCAATAGCTTCTAAGTGACGACGAAGCCATGCGACATTAAGCTATGCTCTTTCAGCCAAGGTATCCTTCCCGTCTTGAAGCACTATCTCAGAAATTTCTCTACGGGGAAGAAAAATAATTTCATGCACAGTTGGCATCAACACAGACACATTCTTCTCCAGAGCATGATAGTTTTGGGGGTTACCTACGAAGAAATGGCCAAACTTCTTCCATATTTTGGTGTACAACTCAGCATAGGCAGACGGGACAGTGAAACCCCCAATACACATGTAGTCGACCCGAGTCTTATCAAACTTGAATTCAAAATCAAATCCAGCGTTCGGGTATTCAATCGGAACAATCTCCATTTTATTATCATTTTGTACAATGACACCACTCGGAGTGCTTTCTTCAACAACCACATCAGAAAGAACTCGCTCATGATTTTGAGATGGAAAAGACACATCATTAGCATCATGATTCATGGTAATCTCTAATCCTTCATCTACAAGTTCATCTCTCTGTTTTGGCTCATTCTCCCCTAAAAACAGAGCACTAGTCCAAAATCAGGTTTTTAAGACACTTGGCGTCCGAGAAAAGGGACGGTTTCAGGTTTTTAAGACACTTGGAATCTGCAAATAATCGGTATCTGGTAAACGACGTTACCAATGTGTATTTGATTTATATCCCCCATATTCCCTTAAGTTTCACGCCAGCCGATTAAAATAATATTAATAATTAAAAAAAATGACACAAACTTAAACGTGTGAAGTATATGCTTCAAAAAAAAAAAACTCGTGTGAAGTTCTAAATCATGTGAAATCTTTAAACAGATAAAACAACCACTGCAAGTCGGCAACCTAGAATTTTCCCTTCTCCTTCTTTCTCACCTGCGATTTTATTTTGCTTTCTTCTTTCTCCCTTCATAACCAAAATTCCAAATCGTGTGAAGTTATAATTGAAGATTTTTGCCTCAAAGGAGTTTATTTCTGGTTGTTGGGGTTATCTTTCTCAGGTAAGAGCATTTTTTTCTCTGAGTAAAATTCAGAGATTAAAGGTTTCTGTTTCAAGGGGTTTCTGTTTGAAGAAGAAGAAATTAGGGGTTTCTATTTGTAGAAGAAGAAATTGGGAGTTTCTGTTTCTACTTGATTTTAATTTTTTTTCTTCAGTTTCAGATAAGTTGTTATAAAATTGAATATCTTCTCCATGGTTTAATCAAGTTTCAATTATATATAAATTGGCTCTCTTGTTTTATCTTCTTAGGCCTTGATCAGTGAGAGTAATTCTACATAAGTTGGAGGGAATTTTTGTTTGGCAGATTGAGGCAAGTTTACTTTATCTCTGTGTTAGGGCATATTTAATATTTCAATTGAGTTACGTAGCTAATTAAGTTTTATAGAGTTTATATTTGAAATATATAGGTACACGAGCTTAACCATATTGTTGTGTACGTAGATTATATATTGGTCGCAAGTAAATGTTATTTCAATGTTTAAGTTTGTGAATGCTTCTCTATCATGCTGTGTTTTGATCTTGTGAATTCCGTGTACGTAGAAGTAGTTTTATTGCTTTGTTATGATCACTACCATGTTCTGTTGACTAGGTTAATTGTGGACGTTTGCATATTTTCTTTAATTTAAGGGATGGTACTTCTATGAAGTAGGATTATCCTAGTCTAACAATCCGTAGCTTATAGCTAGCCTATTTGTTTAGTGGTCGATGTTCTTTGGAAGCTGTTTGATCTAGCTGTACATGACCCGTAGGTATATTGGAATCTTAATTACATCATATAACAGAAGTATACAATCAATCAATTTTCCGGTTATTAGAGTTTGTATTCTGTTCTTGTAATTAGTTAAATGTCGTTCAAAGGTAGTAACCACCCAAGGTTAGCAGTGAGACTTTAGTGTAAATTGTTGAGTTATATTGAGATGATAGTCAAGGGGTACACAACATGAATGTTTCAGTTTGGAAATGATAACTTAATTTGATGCTGTGATAGGGGGTCGGTAGTTCGATACAGCCATACCCGTTGTATGAACTAAGTATGAGTATTTATGTATTATCTACATGATTAAGCAGATATAGAAGTCTGAATGTCAAACTCACAAGTTTAGAAATGGGCATTAGCATTTTGTTTTGTTTTAAGTACTTTATTCTGGCCTAAGCGTAAGACAGGTCTGCATATTGGAAACAAGTAAGGGAAATGCTCTGGATAACTTGATTAGAATTTGTAATGTATATGAGGTAAGTCCTGTTATGTCATTGAGTTTTAAAATGAACAACTTGATTCGATTTATAAACGGTGGACGTATGAGGTAGGTTTTGTTACATCGTTCCAAAGTGTATGTCACTAAAATGGGCGGTTGAGTTTGTCTCTTTGTTATTGACTTATAAGAACAATGCTATGACATCATTTTTGTGCAAGTTGGAATACTACCGTATTTGATTGACATATAGGTAGTGGGTCGGATTACGCTGGTTGTTGACAAATAAATTAAGTGTTATTGTGTTACAGCTACAACTCTTATTGTGCAATAACATTTTGGTATTGTGTATCCTCTGTATCTGTACTTGTTGTCTGTTCCTATAGGTGTAACACTAAGACAATGCACAAACCCCTTCATTTTAAACTTATATGGCAATCGTAGTTTAGTTAATCCTTCCCCCGTCATTGAATTGGCCAGTGATTAGAATTTGTTATACGATATGCAGTACAAGTCAGACGATATGGAACCACTGCATTATTTATTTCTCCGGTCCATGTTTATTACTTGTATATATCAAGCTCTATATTTTGTACTTCTTTTCTCTATAAAGGCTCTAAACTGTTTATTATTTATTGCTTTCTTTTCTTCTTCTATTTTGTAAAGCTTTTAACTTCTGATATGCATTGCTTATGCCTCCAAACAAAGAATGGATGAATGCACCTCGTATGTCACCTCAATATATAGAAGGCGTTGCATCTTTCATTAAGTTCACAAAGGATAATCTAGGGAAAAATGATGTGTATCACTGTCCTTTTGAAAAATGTCAGAATTTTAAGCGCAAGGAGATACCTCTAAAGGATATACATGGGCATTTACTTGAAAATGGGGTCGATAAATTATACCGTATTTGGATACATCACGGAGAACCGCCTGCAACTGCAAGCAATGTTTCCAACATGGGTCAAGTTCCTAATTCATTTGCTAGTAGTGTTTGTGCTGAGGTTTTTGGTCGGAGAATGGTCGATATGTTCAATGACTTCGTGTCTGGAAGTGTTGACCTAAATAATAACCTTGAAGAGTGTTTTAATGATGCTAATCAGGAGGATGTTATTGATGTTGAAGATGATCCTGGTATTGATATCAATTACAAGACGAGGTTAGACGATTCACAACAGCCCCTGTATCCTTCTTGTGGTAGTGAACATACGAAATTGTCGGCAACAATTGAGCTACTTAGTATGAAAGCAAGGCACAATTGTAGTGATACTTTTTTGACTGAATTATTGGAGTTCTGAGAACTATCTTACCTGTTGGGAACAAATTACCTGAATCAGCCAATAAAACTAAGGCTATGATTAAACCTTTTCGTATAAAATGTTAAGTAATCCATGCTTGCATTAATGACTGCATACTATACCGGAAAGATCATGCTGAAGCGAATGAGTGTCCGAATTATGGTGAAAGTAGATGGATGCCGACCGATGAGAAGAAGCCAAAGGGTAAACAAGTGGTGAGTAAAAAGCTAAGATATTTCCCAATTACGGAAAGATTGCAGTGCATGTTTAGAATATCATGGATAGCAGAGCTGATGATATGGTATGTTAATGTGGAAGAAACAAAATATGCGTCTCGGATTAGCAACTGATGGATTCAACCCTTTCAGAATGAACGACCCGCACAGTTGTTGGACTGTTATGCTTGTTCCCTTTAACCTTCCTCCATATTTATGCATGTTTGAAGAATTTACAATGCTAGCACTTTTAATTCCAGGTCCAACAGAACCGGGCCATGACATCGATGTTTATTTACAGCCGTTAGTTGACGAATTGAAAGAGTTGTGGTCTACAAGGATTTTAACATATGATTCTCATATTAAGACTAACTTTACTCTGAAAGCGATGTTAATATGGTGTGTGCACGACTTTCCGGAGTATCGACATGTTTCTGGTTGTATAACTGCGGGAAAGTTCAGTTATCCTGTGTGTGGTGAACAAACAGATTCACAGTGGCTTAAGAATGGGGGTAAATTTGCTTGCATGGGCCATAGAAGATTCTTAAGAGATTTAAACCATCCTTTTAGGAATTAAAAATCACAGTTTAATGGCTCATAGGAACATGGCTCCAAAGCGTTTGACGGGTGAACAACTGTTAATGAAGATGAATAGTGTACGGACAAAATTTGGAAAGTTCACATTGAAAGAGAGAAACAGAACTGTTCGCGAATGACAAGTGCCCAACTACTAAGTAGTATGAAGAAGGTATAAAAAGGATGTGGGAGTGTCACAGGTAAGAGGAAGCGCTCTGTTGGTGTAACTGCTCCAATTCAGAGGAAGCGGCAGGCTGTTGGTACAAGTGGTCTAGTTCAGATGAAGCACAAGGTTGATACAAGCATTCCATGGTCTAAGAAATCGGTCTTATTTAAGCTGCCATATTGGAAGGTAACCTGTGATTTTATTATATTTTGATCTTGTGGTTCTGAAAACGCAAGGAATTGCCATAGAATATATCTTGATTTAGTTCCATTTTTGTTTTCCATTGTTTATGTTTGGATGGCATTACTAACCTCATTAAACTACTCTCTAGAATCTACTGGTTCGACATAACTTGGATGTAATGCACGTAGAGAAGAATTTTGCTGAAATTTTTTCGGGACCCTAATGAGGAATAAGGACAAGATCAAGGATGGAATTAATGCGCGCAAGGATTTGAAACTCTTCAAAATTAAGAGGAAATTGTGGTTGAAGGATCTTGGAAATGGCAAAGTAGATATGCCACTTGTACCTTTTTGCTTATCTGACGAAGAAAGGGCACTAGTCTGCACAATGCTTAGTAACCTAAAGGTTCCCATTGGTTACAGCGGGAACTGGAAATGTAAAGTATGTTTGCGTGAATTTCAGTTTAAAAACTTGAAATCTCATGACTATCACATTCTTATGCAAGGTTTGCTTCCTGTTTTTCTAATGTACTGTTTTAAAAATGCAAAGCCATTACGTGAATCTATTCGACAGGTATCATTGTTCATCAAAGTAATTTGCTCAAAGATTGTTGATCGCTCCGAACTTAGAATCATACATGGACGTCTCGTGGAGGCACTATATATGTTCGAAATGTACTTTCTGCCATCTTTATTTATTACAATGACACATGTTGTTATACACTTGGCCGAAGAAGCACTAACACTGGGACCTATTACATACAGGTGGATGTATCCTTTTGAGAGGTAATTCGACTTCTTAAATTCTGATATTTGGTTTATTCTTTTAACTGTTAGTAAAAGAATAATATAGATGTCGTTGTGCATGGTTACATGGATAGGATGATGAGAACATATAATTTGTTGTCGGAACAAGAATTATATAGCAGGATCTATTTCTGAGCAATTTCAATTAAATGAAGCATTGAAAGATTGCGTGGGGTACACTGCTAATGGAAAGGACAAGTGTTACAAGAAACAGGGTGTGATATCGAATTGAGAATATACATATGAAGGCCATACCCAAAGAAGCATAAAGGAAAAAGTTATACTTTACCCAACATCCTATACGAACAAGCACGTAGATGAGTTTTAAAACATTCAGAAGATAATACGGAATGGGAGATCTAAGTTTTATTTTCTTTCTTTGTTCTTTTTAGTTAATTCTTTACGATATTAGTGTTGTTGCATTAGCTGCATGTTCCATTAATGACCACTAACTTAGACTATACTATCTCCAAATTTACCAAGTTTAGGAGGGTATGATCAGACTGATTATGAATTATTTTAAAATTAAGCTTATGCTCATCATATCTAAGAAACCAAGAAATGGAATCTTTCGACCTGGATAACCATGGATCACCTTCTCCTCCCTGTATAATTATGATTTTGTATCGTTTGTGTTCCCTTATGCTCTCGTTTTCACTTAGGATTTCCCTTATGTTTCTGTCAGTGCATTGACTGTGAGGGCAGTGATTATCGTATGTGGTTCTTGTTGGTTAATAAATAAATTGTTTCATATTTAGTAAACTATTTTTAGCATATTGGTATACTCAAATTAGTTATCTACTTGGCATTATCCTAAACTTGTATTACTCTTGTATCTCTGAAGTTTGTAATACTGTTTCGAGTCTGCTAAACTTACAATGCTGTTTTGAGTCTCCTGTATCTCCTGAGCTTACATATTTTTTATTTGAGATATTAAAATCCAAACCTTTAGTAATCCACTGTTACCGCGTGGATAGTCTTACTTAGAATATAAAGCCTTTCTTTTCTACTCAGAATAGTCTTACTTACACCACTATAAAATACTAATACCAACTTCATCTGTCATTTTGTTCATACCTGTAACTCAATGATTGCATTTGTCGTTTGACAGGAAATATGATGCATACGTTGAAAGTTTTAGTAACCCGACTGTCAGAGGAAAAACGGATACAAGGAAGCCTGATGACTACATCAAATCGTTAAGGCAACAACTTTTGGACGAAGAGATGACTGAATTTAAAACGCTCGTTAATGGTCCAGATCGTCAAGCAATATCCTACAATGCATATTCAATAAATTGTTATATTTTTTATACTGATGAAGCAGAACAGAATTTGTGTACACAAAACAGTAGAGTGGCCATGAATGCCAAACCACATTCAGAGCTAGTGCGAAAGATAGAAACACGGCGGACGACGATGCTGCTTACTTCGGAATCGTTAAAATGATACTAGAATTGAATTATTATGACTTCACACAAGTTGTTTTTTATTGTGATTGGGTTCGTACTGAGACAAAGTAAATGTTTGTTATGTGGAAGCAGGCACAAATTTGACATATGTGAACTTTGAAAGGTTCATAAGGAACACAAAGGAAGAAATTGATGAGCCGTTTATTCATTCTTCTCAAGCCAGTCAAGTCTTTTACTGCAAGGATTTTAGTAGGCCTAACGAGAAGTGGCATATTGTTTTAGAATATCCCAGGAGACAAGGTCCCAATGTGAATTCGTTGGAGGATCCTTTTTTTTTACAGGAAAAGCAAGTGAAGCTCCGCTAATATTAGAAACATTAGTAGATGGCTTTTATTCGGATGAAGAGTAAAAAATTCACTGGTAATGGAAGCTGGTACTTAACAGGTGGTGATGAAATGCTGATAAGTTGTGTTGTGGCTTCTGTGATTGGTGTCAGATTCTCTCTGTGATTTGTAGGCAAAATGCAGTGAGTTTTTATAGTTTTTGTTAGATTGGTGTAGACAAAGTGCAGACAAAATGAAGTGAGTTTTTATAGTTTTTGTTAGTTTCTGTGATTTGTAGACAAAATGCAGTGAGTTTTTGTTAGATTGGTGTCAGATGCAGTGAGTTTTTATAGTTTATTTTTTGGCTCTACAAACAAAATGGCAAACAAACTTACTTATTCTTGTTGTGTAGTGAGTTTATTTCTTGGCTCAGAGATCACAAATTTCATTCAATTTTTTTCAGGTTTCATTAGAAATTTGTAAAGGTTGAAATTCTATCTTGTTTTGCATCTCAGGGTTCAAAAAATTCAATCAATTTTATTAAATAAATCTTTGATTTTGTTCAATTATGTTAAATCAATCAATTTATCCTGTTAATTTTTTTTTCGAATTTGTTCGAAATTCTATTCGAATCTCTAACAAAAAATTTTAGATTGCTTTTAATTTGTTATAATTGAAATACCAAATTTTAATTATAATCCTTCGAGCGACTTGATCCAATCGTCTTAATTGGATTTTTCGGTTTGATCCAATTTATCAAAATTTAATCGATTCTGTTCAAATCAATTTAAGTTTTCATCATAAAATTTTAGATTGATTTCAGTTTATTATAATTGAAGTATCAATTTATTTATTTTCCTATTTCAACTTGTCAAAAGTTATTTTTTTTTTTAAATTTGTTCGAAATTTTACTTGAATCTTTAACAAAAGGTATCAGATTGCTTTCAATCTGTTATAGTTGAAATACTAAAATTTAATTACAATCCTTTTGGCTTGATCCAATTGCCTCAATTGGATTTTTCATTTCTACAATTTGATCCAATCGCGTTAATTGGATTTTTTTTAATTTCTCAATTTGATCTAGTCGCTTCAATTGGATTTTTCTATTTGATCCAATTTATCAAAATTTATTCGATCCCGTTCAAATTCATTTTGAGTTTTCATCATAAATTCTAAATTAATATCAGTTTATTATAATTGAAGTATCAATTTTTGATTTTTCTTTTATTTCAATTTGCCCAAAGTTTTTTCTTTTTCGAAATTTTACTCGAATCTTTAACAAAAGGTATCAGATTGCTTTCAATTTGTTATAGTTGAAACACCAAAATTTAATTATAATCGTTTTGGCTTAATCCAATCGCCTCAATTGGATTTTTCATTTCTACAACTTGATCCAATCGTCTCAATTGGATTTTTGAATTTCTTCAATTTGAGTTTTCTTCATAACATTCTAAATTGATTTTAGTTTAGTAAAATTGAAGTATGTCAATCTATGATTTTTCCTATTTCAATTTGTCAAAGTTAATTTATTTTTTTTCGAATTTGTTAGAAATTTTGCTCGAATCTTTAACAAAAGTTATCAGATTGCTTTTAATTTTTTATAGTTGAAATACCAAATTTCAATTATAATCCTTTGACTTGATCCAATCGTCTCAATTGGATTTTTTATTTCTTCAATTTGATCCAATCTCCTCAATTGGATTTTTCATTTCTTTAATTTGATCCAATCGCCTCAATTGGATTTTTCAATTGATCCAATTTATCAAAATTCACTCGACTCAGTTCAAAAAATTCTAAATTAATTTCAGTTTATTATAATTGAAGTATCAATTTATGATTATAATCCTTCAATTGGATGCAATATTTCGTCTATGTTCATGGCTTTATGCAAATAGTATCAATCCAAACTAAAATGATTGAATTTCCATTTTCTTCATTCAAAATTTGTCTAATTTGTTCTCATTTGATTAATTACCTCAAGTTAAAATTTTGGAATTTCCAATTTATTGAATTTAACTTTATTTCGTTTTAATTTGTCCCGTTTCTCTCGATAGTCCAATTTCACCATAATTTCGTATAATTTTTTTCCGTCTGCTCATCTAAAACTTGTAAGCATAATCTAAATAAATTATATTTCTCACGTCATGATCTTCTTGCATGATGTGTTGATTGAAAATTAAGTTTTATTTACACCGAACCATCTAATTATATCAAAACTATTTAATAAAAATATTTAATTGTGTAAATCAAATACCACTGAAACTTGGATAAAATTAAATGATTGTTTTCACATTTATAATGTGCTAATATGTGAATTTACTTTTTAAATTTTAGAATTTGGATAGATGTTTTATTAAAAGGACGAATATTTGATGTAAATTAATAAATTTTTTTATCGAGTGAATAATATGTTAACTTATGAAATACACTTATGATGATTTTTTTTTTTGCTCCATGTAGCGTGATGCCATAAATTTCTAAATAATTATCTCATATGAAAAAAAATAAAACCCAAAAAATTGGCGCCTAGTTTCCCCCCAAAATAATTAAAAAAATTCTACCAAAAAACAAATTTCCCTTTACAGTAAAATTCATAGTATTTTTTAAGGTATTTATAAGCCGTTGATAATCGAAGATCCGACGGTTCATATCTGTAATTGGAAGTTACTTAGAATCTGTATAAACTTGTTTAGGCTAATTAAAACCACTTCTATTGTATTAATCATTTTAAGCCTTTGATAAAATAGATTTTAAAACCTAGAAACTACTTAAGAAACAGAAATGGAAATAAATCGAGAGAATAACGGCCTTTGAATTATCCTCCGTCGTGAGTTTATCAAGATGGAAGTTTCTCAAATCCTTTCTCTACTCAATTTTTCTGAGTTTTGTTATCTCAAAAATTATCAGATTGAAGTGAAGAAACTGTGGACAGATTGAGACTCGAAAACAGTAAGTATTTTAGTGATTTTGATCTAATCATCTTACTTTTTTATGAAACTCTAATTAAATCGAGGGTTTTCTTTTATGATCTTTTTCTTCTTTTTATGGTTGATTTACTGATTCGAATCTAGGGTTTTCAGTATTTTTGGTTTAACATTTATAAGAAGATAAAACCCCCAAAATCCACAGATTCGAATCTAGGTTTTTAAGTATTTTTCTCTGCTATAACCCTTCTTTGATTGAAATATTCTGATCATTTGTTGATTTGAAATGGTTATTTGAGTTTTGGTTGCTAGGATTTAGATAAGACCCCTAATTACTCCACAACCTTTACATACAGATTTAAGCATTTGTCTAACAGGATTTACCATGTCCCAATTGCTTTCAAAAAGTCTACATGATAGCTTGCATTTTGTATTAATAGTACACCAGGTTATCTACAAATTTTTTTATATAAAATGTTTTGTTGTTTTTGCTCACTCCATATCTTAGTTGTAGAAATTTTTTGTTTTTATATGCTAAAATTTAGCTATGGCAGTAATAATGGTTGGAGCTTATAATTTATCATTCTAATAATAATCATGTTTGTTGTTTAGGAAGAAGGCTAAAGAAGATACTAAGGAACAAAGATTCTGGCAAGGTAAACTGAACTCTGGCAGGATTTATTCATCCATTGTTTGTGATTTAAATTGTTTCAGAACCTATGGGCCTTACATAATCTCTTATATATATGGTGATTCAGCAGTTTATGTTTTTAATTGTTTCTTTGTTCTGCTTTGTAGTGAATCATGGATGATAACTCCTGGTCTCCATGTAACGGCTCTCACAGCTTGGGATCACTACCTGATCATGAATTTGATGGTTCACAACCTGAAGAGAATAATAATGTTCATACGTCATCACAGAGTGACCCTGTAACAAACCAAGCAAGCAACAACTGTAATTCAAATGGTCTAATGCCAATGGAATATAATGAGTATGGACTACCTGTGGTCATTGGGTCAGAGCAATTCGCAACCAGACTTGGAATTATTGCTAGGTCAGTAGTCCCACCTGGGATTAAGGATTGGAAGCAAGTTTCCAAGAATATGAAGGAAGAAATCTGGAATCGGATTAGAGTGAGTGAATTTGTTTTTTATATACTAACTCTGTGCATATTTTATATGTGTGACTAACAATATTTGACAAGTATTTGTGCAGTCTACTTACAACGTACCTAAATACACTAAAAAAAGGGTTTTGCCAAAAACAAACAAATCATGGAAATAAAAAAAGACCACCCTTTATGCGATCTATGATGAAGCTTTAACAAATGGAACTGTTGCTGAATTGAGAAATAATGTGCCTGAAGGCATAAAGAAAAAAGACTGGCCTGAATTTCTTAATATATACTTATCCGAGAAATTTAAAGAAAACAGGAAAAGAGCGAAGGTTGCAAGGTCCTGTGTAAAGACACCACATAGTACTGGCAGAAAAGGCATTCCAAGAGTGGAACACAAGATGGTACTACATTATTTTATTATAACTACTTGTTTTCTAATTACAATGATCTCTGTGCTAGTAGTCAACTAAATTGTAATATGAATTACTTGTTTGTGATGTTGTCGCAACAGAAAAAGGAGAGCCCAGATGGTACGGTGGACATACCTGTATTATATATTGCTACACATGTATAAAAGAATATCCCAGATGATCCTTTACATCCTAAATATATTGCAGTAAAGGAAGTAGTAAGTTTTGTTGATTTCTTGAGCTTCACGTACGTATAGTTAATTGGTCATATAATTTAAACTTCAGTGATATTATAAAATTATGTAGGAAAAGGTCAAGGAAATATATGAATGTGATCCTAACTCATCAACAAAAAAGCATTTGGATACTGATGCTGTTACGTCAGTCAGTGGAAGTTAAATTTACAATTATATTGTATCTTCATTGGCATTTGTATTCTGATGCCTTTTCTACCATCTAGTTTTGCTGATATTATTATTATGATAGGTCTTTGGACGTGATGGAAAGGGCTATGTACATGGGATGGGTGGCAACATATCAAAGAAAGAAATGCTTGCATCTGCAGCTTGTAGGGAACAGTTACGTGTTGAGAAATTGAAAAATCAAGGTCTTCAAACTCAACTAAATATTTTAGAAGCAAGATTCAATGATTTTGAGTCAGGTAGGCAGGATAACAATGCTGCTTGACCCTCCACTACTGCTCCACAACATGTATAACATGAACTCTTTGGATCAAAGTTTACTGCTATACTTATCTGACATATGCATGATTAGTCTTTATTGTTGTATCACTTATGATCACTGAAATCTATAGTTGATCAAATTTTAATCGAATAAAAGTACTAATTAGGTTTGAGCAATCCGTAGCATTAAACTTGGCTTTGATGGAAGATTATCTTTTAATTTCTTTTTATTCCATACATATATCTGATAGTACAATATATGGGGTGTCTTCGTATCCCTGTTCTGCCAATTTTAGCATTGAATCTACTAATGCAAGGTGCTCAAGCATTTCAGCGCCATAACTGGCGCCATATCCATGTTCTGTCAATTGTAGCTATGACTCTCCTATGCTGTATTGAATGATACATATGATATACAATCCTATCTAGACTAATGCAAGGTGCTCAAGCATTTCATCGCCATAACTGGCGCCATATCTCTGTTCTGCCAATTGTAGCTCTGACTCTGATATGCTCTGACTCTGTCTGTTTGTTAGTGTCCTGGATTTTTCTATCTGTTTTTATATTTTTTGTTATGTATAATAATTTTGCTCCCATACTCCTGGTGGACAGGATCAGGTGACTGGATGTATCTTGAGGAATTTAAGGAATTAGGCAGTTGCGGTTGGACGTGTTAATTTTAGTAGACCACCAAATGATGAAAATTATAAAATCCTTATCGATAAAATTATCGATAAGGATATGGAACTATGTGTTGGAGATGGAACACTTGGAGATATTATTCCCGGAGAGACAATTGAATGGCCAAAGCAATACGTAACCCGTGTACCTGGAAATTAAATCATATTGTTTTGATTTTTTTCTTCTTTGATGTTTTGAAGATGAAGTAGCTTTTGTTGTTGAACTTCATTAGAGATGTTTGGGTTGTCAGCTTGTTAAGTGAATTCAAATTAGTTTTAAGTGAATTCAAATTAGTTTTAATAGAATGGTTTGCATTTGTTAGTAAAATTTGAAAGTTTTTTTTTTTTATCTTTTTTATTAATCTAAAAACAGTAGTGATTAAAGGAAAAAAAAAAGGTAAAAATAAATTTAAACAGAGTCAGATTCAGCTGATTCAGATTCATCTGAAACTGACTCACCTGAATCAGATTAGGCTGTAACTGACTCACCTGAACCAGATTAGGCTAAATCTCTGATTGGACTGAAACTGACTCATTTGAATCAGATTAGGCTGTAACTGACTCACCTGAATCAAATTAGGCTGTAACTGACTCACCTGACAAACACCATTAGTTGTTATTTTTGGACAAGAAAAATTAGTTGTTCTTTTTGGACAAAAACTATCCGTACTGAACGAAATAGTATACCAAAATTATGACATACTTTAGGACGGACAATATCTGTCTTATACCCCTCAATAGGACGGGTTAGGTCCGTCCTAAATGTTACTGGGCTAGTGAAGATAATATAAAAATAATGAGTTAAAATATCTTAGACATAAGAAATTGAAGTATAAATCATGAAGTTCATAAATTACATCCATTAGCAACCTAAATATTTATTAAAAAATGTTTTGGGTCATGGCACATGGTTTAGAAAAGATATAGGTCGTTTGCAAAAATCCTGTCAGAAACGTTTTTACAATGCCCTCCGTAAGAACTGAAACTGACGCTAATTGGTAAGGAATTTGAGGATAATTTATATACCAAATGCTTCATATGCATGTCTACTACAACATACTAAAATGGCGCGCCAATCGGATGAACGAGCTAATAAGGGCGGCCGAAACGCTCGACTACATGACAGCTGAAAACCTGCAAAATTCTTCCTGGAAAGTTCTAAACTCTCGGTGCCAGGTCTTTTTCACCTACTAATTGGACTCCAAATCCAGAAATTATTTTTTCAAAAGTTATTTCTTTCCTTATCTAAAGAATGAGGGGTCAACCACCCATTCCGACTTTATACGAATATTTTACAGCCATTACGGCAAGAAGACCTGAATATGAATTTTTCTGACAATGAAAATTACTAAAGTTCTTCATGAAAGCATATATGGTACTACATATTTGGTGGTCTAATAAATATAATCATATCATTATGATTTTAAAACAATAAAGTAAACTTAATTGGGGCTGCGACAAGTTATCGGAAGCAGAAGGTACATCATAATACGACTCACTGCCAAATTCTTTGTTTTCGGCTCCGGATTCATCAATTTCTTCAGTATGAACGATCTTTCAGGGTCCTGGTCATCTTTGTCTTCTTTTTCACTGCTTCCAACAACAATGGTACTTTATGACGCTAAAGTATATGTATTACTAGTCATCTAAAACAGTGGATATTCGTGAAAGTCATAATTCATCAAGTTCAACAATACGAAAGATTCTACAATGCAGAAATATCTGAAAGAAGTTATACTTACTGCAAAAGGAGCAGAAACACCAAGAACGGCTGGGACGCCAAACTTGAAAGGTTGAATACTCAAGTCACCTCGATAAGCTACGTCTCCAGACTATGTAGAAGTCCTTGTCAGAATAAGATATATAAGTACTTCATACGGAAAAGAAGAGTAAAAGAAGATACGAGACGCTTACCTTCTTCAAAGGATGGTCTCCACTCCCAGGCATAGTTACATGTGGTATCTTCTCTACGGGCTTAGGAATGACATTCACTGCAATATCAGGGGCAAAATATTCTGGGAGCCACGACTGCAAGAAATGAATTAAACATTTAATTTCTGAGTAAAATATGGTGATTAAACAAAAAATGATTCGAGATACCTGTGTCAAGGTGGTGATCAAGTCACGCCTCGCTCCAGAGATAATTTTCAAATTCGGCCGAGCCGCTAGATCCTCCTCATAAGGAATACCGCGTGCACTAGAAGGCTCACCAGATATGAAATTCTTGAGAAGAGAAAGTTGTGTGTCACATAAATCAGCATATTCATCACTAATACATCATTTTCTATCACCCTGGAGAAAAGGAATATTTCGAACAAGAATGATGTGGGCACCCTCAGATCGCTGAAGCACGTCTATAGAAGGCGCCTTAGTGGGAAAATGAGGAATGAACTACTAAAAGCCCATTTGTCGAGCTGCCCTATCAATGTTATAACTCTGAATGATATATTTATTAGAGGAGATAACAAGAATGTACCCTGGGGTATAACTATCCATAAAAGTCGCCTCACCGACTGTATCAATATTATTCTCACAGTTTTGGCCATAACATATTTTGATACCAGAACTCTCAGCAAAGGTCTCCGGCGGAATCACATGTAGAAGCTTTGAACCCCAAGGTCTGAAATTCACTTTCTTCTCATTGTCCATTAAATCGATAAGACTAATAGAAGAGGGTTTTTTCTTACTCCGATGAAGTATTCTAGCCTGCTCTATCCCCGCACTCGGATAAGAAGGCTTGGCCTTTGGCGCATATTTAGGAAAATGTTCCCATAGCCAAGCTTGCATAAACATAACATAGATAAAAGACTCCACCTTTAGCATGGCTATTGGAAATCCTCATTTCACGAATGAAAGTATCCAAATGAGAGTATAAAGATCCTAGAAACAAGTTACCAAGAGGAAGAGTCATTCTACTAGCGAGCGCAACAACAATCAAAACAAGTGAAGGATTCAGTTGACCCATAGACGAATCCTCGAATACGTCTCTAGAGAGCCAAAGCACAAGAAACGCAGCAATGCATAAAAGGTCGTCAATAGCAAGGTCATCAACACTTGTACTGTCATTCCACCAATAGTCAACCCAATCTGAATATTTTCTATTATTACAACGACCATACTTCTGCAACTCTTCTATTTTCTGAATAAGGATGGCGCCATGTTTCTTCTCCTGCTCAGACCACTCAACAGGAATGCTGCCAACAACAGGCACTTACAACAAGACCGCCACGTCCTCCAAAGTGATTGTTAACTCACCCTAAGCGCATGCTATTGAATGGGTTGAACCACACCAATGATGGGATTTTTGGAATACCCTATTTATAATAACCGCAATCGCACGACGTCTAACTAGTAGACAACGACAAATACAGGTCGAAACCACAGGGAGTGGGCAAATACTGCAATCAATATCTCAATTAAACTAATCAGAAATAATATATTTTGGATTTTTCAGAAATATGAATGGAATAATAAAATAAACTAAACTAATAAAACAACTAAACAGAGAGAGTAGTTAACCAGGTTTTTTATTATCCACCACTATTTCTATTTAATTACTGAAGTGAAACATAACTCCTGAATATCTATATATTGTTCATTCTATCAACATCACCTATTATATGTATCAGATTCGCAAATGTCACTGGGACGCCCTAAGCATGGTGCATCAAAAACTCTTAGTCTCAGCATACACAATCAAATTGCGTTAGCGAAAAAATTATAAAAAACTAATTATAGGTTCACGAATAACACCTGGTTATTCCCAAGCATGGAATATCAAATAAGTAGACAAATATATTTGCAATCCTATTAATTATGCGCAAAGGTTACTGTATTATACAGAACCAGTGAAGCAACAACTAATGTTATCATTAAATCCAAGTTACACAAAGATTAGCAAAACATACAATGGGTTTCTCAAAGTCCATCAAAAACATTAAGAAAAATAGAGATAGAAAGATATCACTGTGTTTCTTGCTGCCAAGACCACCCAGAAAAACGTCATACTTTGTCTCCAAAGTACAGCAGTCACCAACCTTCTCTCTTCTTGTCCTCGATCAACCCCCTTCTCTCTTTACTATCCGCCTCTCTCCCTTAATCAGTCGTCTCCCTCCATTCAGTCTTCTCTCCCATGTACAAAAAGATGTCGTCACTTCACCTCTCTCTCACAACCAAGCCACCTTCTCTCTCCCCAATCAATCTCTACTTCTTCTAACTGACCTCTCTCATCACGTCCCCCCAAAAGCAGCCGTCAGTTTTCCCTCTCTTTCTTCTCTTCCACAACCGTTCTCTCTCTCCATCCTACCCGTTCTCACTTTCAATCACTTCTTGTTTCTCTCCCCCTAAATCATAGAGTCTCCAACCTACGCCTGTCCCCTCAGACCTAGCTGCCATAACCCCCCATCTCTCCTCTGTCTCACTTTCTTCCTAGGTATTCTTTCTCCGCCTTACTTCCCAATCAACTCTGCCTGAACAACCCTTATTTTATTTGTTTCTTTTTCTTCTATTTATACGAAATAGAAAACCAACTCCTCTCTTTGTATCTCTAGACTTGCCACGTACAACAGACCGAACAAGCCTACTCATTTTTTTTATTCACGTGTTGTCAGCCACGTTTTTACCTCTATCCACTCCCTCTTACTTTTTTTCTCAAATTATTTTACGCCAACAACAACTCCAATTCACTTTTTTTCGTCTCTCTAATCAGATCTCTCTCACCAACTCTTATCTGACCGAACTCTGACTCCTATTCTCTCTATCTCCACGTCAATCCAACACCAAACTTCAAGAGACCCCACCTTCACGTGACCACTAATTCCCTGCCAAATGACACACCAACATTAAGAGACAAATCACTTGACACGTCTCTCAACCCCACCGAAACTTCACTCATTTTTTCTACTTCACAATAATTGTTCTCCGGCCAGACTTTTCACTCGTTTGCTGCCTCCCATTCACGGTCTCTTGGTCCATCAAGGTATTTTTAAACCGATCAAGCTGACTGGTTCATTATCTCCAAAGTTTATAGACGCCACTAAGTCCATTAGCCAAGTTTATTCGTAATATCGGGAATTATGTATATAATCTATAAAAGCAATAAAAATATATTGTTAATACAAATCAAATACTAGTAAATATAAATTAGACGGTAAATATGTATAAATTATGTCTGTATCAACCAACGAGAAACAAGTACAAGAAGACCCTTTGTGTCCTTATTAATTCTCAAAGTCCCAGACACTCGTATAACATGGAATATCCTAGCATTTTCTAAAACCACCTTCACCTGAGGGTTCATCAACATAACTTTAGCCCATCATTTCCATTTAGTCAGAGGAGTTTGGAACGTCTTAAAATCAACAAACGAAGTCTTGTATTCTCTTCTCTACAAACTGCATTTGTCAATAGCATGTGGATAAATACCATGAGGATGAGGAGCGCTATTGATGTTCGGAATAAAATTACCAACATAATCAGGGTCTGCAGCCTCTTCGACAACCCTATCAAATAGTTTATCATATATGCTGGGCACATCATCTAGAGAAAAAACATCAGAATTTTTGTTTATGTCACGACTAGAAGCAGTGGTGGCGTTATCTTCATGATCGTTAGACTTCTGCAATGGGTTCGAACAATGTTTACGTCAAGAACTGGACAGTCATGCACAAGGTTTGGTTCTATTTTATGTATATATAGTACTGATATGCAAATACATGCTTATATATATATAAAAATTAAAACCAACATCAAGGAAAATAAATACAAACCCTAGCGTACCTGGTCGAAGCTTAACAATGCTGCAATGAAGCCAATAGAGGATTTTCACAATCAAAGACAATAAATACGGAATTAGGGTTTACCTGCAAGATGCTATCAAGAGAAGATCATTATTAAATCAATAGCATACTTATTTAATGCAATTGAGCAAAAAATGGTATGGGATTAATGAAATCATACCCATGTCTAAAAAAAAGAGAAGAATAGAAATATATGAGTAAACACTCATGTAAAAGAATAAAAAAAATTACCTGAAGTCAGTCGGAATTTGGCAGGAATTTTCGCCGGCGGTTGGTCGGCCGATCGATGACATCGTCGGTGATGATAACACTGATGTTGCTCGGACGTGAAAGGAAAAAGAGGGAGAAGGTGTAGGCGTCGCTGGTGATGGGAGAAAATAAAAAAAAAAGTTTTACTCCCTGATATGATTTGGGAATACCCTATTTATAATAACCGCAATCGCACGGTGTCTACAATGCAGATAACATCAAGTACAAGTCGAACCCACATGGAGCGGGAACAATACTGCAATCAATATCTCAATTAAACTAATCAGAAACAATATTTTTTGAATTTTTTAGAATTATGAATAAAAAAATAAACTAATAAAACAACTAAGCAGAGAGAGTCGGTAACCAGGGTTTTTAGTATCCACCACTATTTCTATTTAATTACTGAAGTGAAACATAACTCCTGAATATCTATCTATTGTTCGTTCTATCGACATCACCTATTATATGTATTAGAGTCGCAAATGTCACTGGGACGCCCTAAGCATGGCACATCAAAATCTCTAAGTCTCAGCATACACCATCAAACTACGTTAGCGAGAAAATTATACGAAACTGATTATAGGTCCACAAATAATACCTGGCTATTCTAAGCATACCCCGTCAAAGGATTTAACACAAGCATGAAATATCGAATAAGTAGACAAATATATTTGCAATCCTATTAATTATGCACAAAGGTTACTTTATTGTACAGAAGCGGTGAAGCAACAACTAATGTTATCATTAAATCAATAAATCAAAATCGTGGAACTAATCTATTCATATTATAATAGTTTCTACCAAATAATTCAATACAATTGGCCTAATACTTTAAACAGTTTCAACATAAAACCCTGGCTACAAAGTCAATTAGCAAGACATGGCAGTGGGTTTCTCAAAACCCATAAAAAGAATTAACAAATGTAGAGAGAAAAAGATTAAACCAAAATAGAGCAATGGCGTCGTTTTCTTCTTCACCCGTCTGATTTCCTCTTCCCAGATCTTTCTATGATCCCTCCAATCACTTATGCTGCTCTCTCTCTCGAAACCCCAAAAGAGCCTACGCCTCCAACCCTCTCTCTCTCCCTTCTGTTCTCTTTCAGTCAAACCTACTCTACACCCTCAGAAGCTCGGTCCCCTCTCCCTTCTCTGTCCTTTCTCTTCTACCTAGCCTTCTCTCTCTCTTTCCCTTCATTCCAATCAATCCTCTCTCCTTTCACCTATCAATCTCTCTCCACCTTTCTCCCTAGCCTTCTCTCCAGCCTATCCTACTTCAGTCACCAACACTACTTCTTCCCTCTCTCCACGGCCACCAGAGAACCTCGAACATACCCCCTCCAGCCTTTACTTTTTTCTCTTTCTTTTTATACTCGTACAAAACTTAAAAGCAATCACTAACCCACTCTCCCTTGACACGTGCTTCTCTTCTCCTCTTATTTTTAATTTATCTGTGTTGCAATGTAGCCTCTCTATGTACATTCCTTCACTCTCTAGCTTTTATTCGATCAAACTATGTGCATACACTGTTCCCTTCTACAATTCGGTCAGCCACATCACCTTAACCAGACCCACTCTCTTCTGATCCATCAATAGACTTTGTCCCCTCTCATCAATTTCAACCGAACCATACTTTCAATATAGCCACGTGCTGCACCACTTCACTTTCTTTGTACACCAACAGACTAACAACACTTAAATCAGACTACTTACTCTCTCTCAGCTTCATAGAGTCCACCAATTAGCCCTTTTAGCCGTCTTTAGCTTATAGCTTCAGATTTTATGCGAACCACTTAATAAAACAATAAAAATATATTATTAGTACAAATTCAAGCACTAGAAAATACAAATTAAGCGATAAATATGTAAAAATTATGCTCATATCAAATACCCCCAAACCTATAATTTGCTAGTCCTCGAGCAAAACTAATCTAAAAATAAAATAAAAATCCTAACTCACTTTCACAGGAATCGCGACTACAAGTAGCATATGTAATAAGCCTTTAAACCCCTAAGTTTTGTCTCGTGAGGGTTTACAAGAGATATACCCACAAAACCTTTACTCTAAATTCTAGCTACCTGTGAACGATTGAGGATAAACACTAAACAAGATATTTAGTTGGCATACTAAATTCTCCAGCTATATGAATCATTACCCTGTATGAATGCAATTGTTGTACACGAGTTTGCTCTCAACGTACTAAAATTCATATAAGAATGCAACTCTACTCAAATAATCATTGAACATCCAAAACTGGATAAAAATTATCAACTTCACATTGCTCAGAATCAATCAAATTCAAACACAATGATAGATTAAAAGATGGATATGAATAGTGCATATGTTGACTAAGGTGAACGGTGTTTCCAAAAATATTAGTATAAAAAGTCCCGCTCGGATGCTCCTATTTTTTTTATTATTATTTATATACATAATCTTTTTTAACGAATACGTGATTAGATCTTTTGAATCTAAGCGCATGCTCCTTTTTAGCAGATTACATGATAGTTCCTATGGATCCTGCATTCCATGCTTGCTTAGGCGACAGAGACAGGGAGAACACACACATATTGCTGTCAAAGTGTCAATCTTTTTTTTGACAAAATCAAAATTCTAACGCATCCGAGCTACGACCTTATGGCAATACTAGGGCCCCACCAAATCACTTAGAGAAACATAAAATTGCAAAAAAAATAAAAACAAAAAGTGATATGGGTATGATGATTCCGAGATATGCTTGTTCAATGATTATCATGTTATTTCTAACACCTGAGTGCATCCAGATATGAATAGACCATTTAGCTGGAACACCAATTCCTATAGAAAAAACTATATTTCCATTTACCTAGAATGATTAGTGTCATCCTGAATTGTTCACAAATTTCCAAATTCAAGAGTTTCTTATTGACATCAATTTTCAGAAACTCTACCCCAAAACCTAAATTTTACATTTACCTCAATGTTTCAAACCTTGCAACCTAGAATGACATGCAAAATATATAAATAAGAGAGACAAATACAAACCAAAGAGAAAGGATTGGAACGTCTCACCTGATTGACGCAAGAAAAGCAGTATTCTCTGTAACACACATCAAATGATAGTAATAACAAAGAACACTGAAAATAAAAATAAACAAAAAGCCTAAAAAGAAAATAAAAACAAGAAAATAAGAATCTACCTACTGGATATGTACAGAAAGGATTCCCATACACTAACAACCTGAAAATTTGGGGATCAACCCAAAATAAAATATATACAAATGATAGTTTCACACTTATGTTATGGCAACACGGAGACACTGAAACTATCAAAAACAAGGGATTACCCCCAAACAAGGTTTTTACTACACTTGGAAGTGCGTAAAGAACATAATATGGGGATAATCTTGGTATTAGGGAAATATCAATTGGTTCGTGCATGGTGTCAGGAACAGGCAAGTCCTCTGGCTATTTGGATCCAAAGTGATCAAACAAAGCTTGAGAATCACACAATTTTAACCTAAATTAGGTAACTTTTGGAAGTCTAGGGGTCGGGAAATAACCTCTAAGTCGGGTGAATGGTCTTGTGGGATAGATTCATTTATGGAATTAGGAAAATCATCTACACAATCATCCACAAGGCCATCTATATATTCTGTATGGAACAGAGAGTCACTACCAGACTGATCATCATCAACAAATAATCTCTGGCATTCCAGAACTCTCAATCTTTGCTCCAAACTAAGCGGTCTGTGTTTATAATACTTCTCGTATATCATTAGAGGTGATTCTTCACTTACCCTAGGTGAAGCAAGAGCTTCCTTATGCCCTGATCAATTCATATATTCCCAAAGTGTCATATTAGATGACGTCTCCTGAGAAGGAGTCATCATCCTCAGAAAAGGTACCTGAAATAAAATTCTAAAATACAAAACAAGTCAAATAGAACTAGAAATACTAAAAGAAAAATAAAAACATATACAAAAATAAAAATAAATGAAATAAAAACCTAAACTATGATTAGAAAATAAAAAATACTAATTACAATATTTCACAACCGCTCCCCGGCAGCGGTGCCAAAAATTGATAGAATTTTTGGAATACCCTATTTATAACAACCGCAATCGCACGGTGTCTACAATGCAGACAACGGAAAGTACGGGTCGAACCCACAAGGAGCGTGGATAATACTGCTCAATTAAACTAATCATAAATAGAGCAATGACGTCGTTTCCGTCTTCACTCGTCTAATTTCCTCTTCATAATACGACTCACTGCCAAATTCTTTGTTTTCGACTCCAGATTCATCAATTTTTTCAGTATGGAACGATCTTTTAGGGTCCTGGAGGCATCTTTGTCTTCTTTTTTAGTGCTTCCAACAACAATGGTACTTTCTGACGCTAAAGTATATGTATTACTAGTCATCTAAAACAGTGGATATTTATGAAAGTCATAATTCATCAAGTTCAACAATATGAAAGATTCTACAATGCAGAAATCTCTGAAAGAAGTTATACTTACGGAAAAAGGAGTTGAAACACCAAGAACGGCTGGGACGCCAAACTTGAAAGGTTGAATACTCAAGTCACCTCGATAAGCTACGCCTCAAGACTATGTAGAAGTCCTTGTCAGAATAAGATACAGATGTACTTCATACGGAAAAGAAGAGTAAAAGAAGATACGAGACGCTTACCTTCTTCAAAGGATGGTCTCCACTCCCAGGCATAGTTACATGTGGTATCTTCTCCACGGGATTAGGAATGACATTCACTGCAATATCAGGGGCAAAATGTTCTGGGAGCCACGACTGCAAGAAATGAATTAAACATTTAATTTCCGAGTAAAATATGGTGATTAAACAAAAAATGATTCGAGATACCTGTGTCAAGGTGGTGATCAAGTCACGCCTCGCTCCAGAGATAATTTTCAAATTCGGCCGAGCCGCTAGATCCTCCTCATAAGGAATACCGCGTGCACTAAAAGGCTCACCAGATATGAAATTCTTGAGAAGAGAAAGTTGTGTGTCACATAAATCAGCATATTCATCACTAATACATCATTTTCTATCACCCTGGAGAAAAGGAATATTTCGAACAAGAATGATGTGGGCACCCTCAGATCGCTGAAGCACGTCTATAGAAGGCGCCTTAGTGGGAAAATGAGGAATGAACTACTAAAAGCCCATTTGTCGAGCTGCCCTATCAATGTATAACTCTGAATGATATATTTATTAGATGAGATAACAAGAATGTACCCTGGGGTATAACTATCCATAAAAGTCGCTTCACCGACTGTAGCAATATTACTCTCACCATTTTGGCCATAATACATTTTGATACTTGAACTCTCATCAAAGGTCTCCGACGGAATCATATGTGGATGCTTTGAACCCCAAAGTCTGAAATTCACTTTCTTCTCATTGTCCATTAAATCGATAAGACTAACAGAAGAGGGTTTTTTCTTACTCCGACGAAGTATTCTAGCCTTCTCTATCCCCACACTCGGATAAGAAGGCTTGGCCTTTGGCGCATATTTAGGAAAATGTTCTCATAGCCAAGCTTGCATAAACATAACATGGATAAAAGACTCCACCTTGGCATGGCTATTGGAAATCCTCATGTCACGAATGAAAGTATCCAAATGAGAGTGTAAAGAGCCTAGAAACAAATTACCAAGAGGAAGAGTCTTTTTACTAGCGAGCGCAACAACAATCGAAATAAGTGGAGGCTTCAATTGACCCACAGACGAATCCTCGAATACGTCTCTGGAGAGCCAAAGCACAAGAAACACAACAATGCATAAAGGGTCGTCAATACTTGTACTTTCATTCCACCAGTAGTCAACCCAAACTGAATAATTTCTATTATTGCAACGACCATACTTCTGCAACTCTTCTATTTTCTGAATAAGGATGGCGCCATGTTTCTTCTCCTGCTCATACCACTCAACAGGAATGCTGCCAACAACAGGCAGTTACAACAAAATCGCCACGTCCTCCAAAGTGATTGTTAACTCACCCCAAGCGCATGCTATTGAATGGGTTGGACCACACCAATGATGGGATTTTTTGGAATACCCTATTTATAATAACCGCAATCGCACGCGGCGTCTAACTAGTAGAAAACGACAAATACGGGTCGAAACCACAGGGAGTGGGCAAATACTGCAATCAATATCTTAATTAAACTAATCAGAAATAATATCTTTTGGATTTTTTCAGAAATATGAATGAAATAATAAAACAAACTAAACTAATAAAACAACTAAACATAGAGAGTCGTTAACCAGGGTTTTTAGTATCTACCACTATTTCTATTTAATTACTAAAGTGAAACATAACTCCTGAATATCTATCTATTGTTCTTTCTATCGACATAACCTATTATATGTATTAGAGACAAATAAAATCAAAGAGAAGGGATTGGAAGATTTCACCTGATTGACGCAAGAAAAAGCAGTATTCTCTGTAACACACATCAAACAATAGTAATAACAAAGAACACAAAAAATAAAAATAAACAAAAAACCTAAAAAGAAAATAAAAACAAGAAAATAAGAATCTACCTACTGGATATGTACAGAAAGGATCCCCATACACTAACAACCTGAAAATTTGGGGATCAACCCAAAATAAAATATATACAAATGATAGCTTCACACTTATGTTATGACAACACGGAGACACTAAAACTATCAAAAACAAGGGATTACCCCAAAACAAGGTTTTTACTACACTTGGCAGTGCGTAAAGAACATAATATGGGGATAATCTTGGTATTGGGGAAATATCAATTGGTTCGTGCACGGTGTCAGGAACATGCAAGTCCTCTGGGTATTTGGATGCAAAATGATCCAACAAAACTTGAGAAGCACACAATTCTAACCCTAAATTAGGTAACTTTTGGAAGTTTAGGGGTCTAGAAACAACCTCTCTAAGTCGGGTGAATGGTCTCATGAGATATATTCATCTATGGAATTAGGAAAATCATCTACACAATCATCTACAATGCCATCTATATATTCTGTATGGAACAGAGAGTCACTACCAGACTGATCATCATCAACAAATAATCTCTGGCATTCCAGAACTCTCAATCTTTGCTCTAAACTAAGCTGTCTGTGTTTATAATACTTCCCATATATCATTAGAGGTGATTCTTCACTTACCCTAGGTGAAGCAAGAGCTTCCTTATGCCGTGACTAATTCATATATTCCCGAAGTGTCATATTAGTTGATGTCTCCTGAGAAGAAGTCATCATCCTCAGCAAAGGTACCTGAAATAAAATTCTAAAATACAAAACAAGTCAAATAGAACTAAAAATACTAAGAGAAAAATAAAAACATATACAAAAATAAAAATAAATGAAATAAAAATGTAAACTACAATTAGAAAATAAAAAATACTAATTACAATATTTCACAACCGCTCCCCGGCAGCGGCGCTAAAAATTGATAGGATTTTTGGAATACCCTATTTATAATAACCACAATCGTACGATGTCTACAATGCAGACAACGACAAGTACGGGTCGAACCCACTGGGAGCGGGGATAATACTGCAATCAATATTTCAATTAAACTAATCATAAACAATATTTTTGGATTTTTTAGAATTATGAATGAAATAATAAAACAAATTAAACTAATAAAACAACTAAGCAGGGAGAGTCGGTAACCAACAAGACATGGTTTCAATTGTCCTAATACTATAAATGGTTTCAACATAAAACCCTAGCTACAAATCAATTAGCAAGATACGGTAATGAGTTTCTCAAAACCCATAAAAAGAATTAATAAAAGTAGAGAGAAGAAAATTAAACTGAATAGAGCAATGGTGTCGTTTCCGTCTCCACACGTCTGATTTCCTCTTCCCAGATCTTTCTATGATCCCTCCAATCACTTATGCTGCTCTCTCTCTCTCGAAACCCCAAAAGAGCCTACGCCTCCAACCCTTTCTCTCCCTTCTGTTCTCTTTCAGTCAAACCTACTCTACACCCTCAGAAGCTCGATCCTCTCTCCCTCCTCTGTCCTTTCTCTTATACCTAGCCTTCTCTCTCTCTCTCTTCTCTCCAATCAATCCTCTCTCCTCTCACCTATCAATCTCTCTCCACCTATCTCCCTAGCCTTCTATCCAGCCTACCCTACTTCTTCCCTCTCTCCATAGCCACCAGAGAACATCGAACAGACCCCCCCTTCTAGCCTTTACTTTTTTCTCTTTCTTTTTATACTCGTACAAAACTTAAAAGAAATCACTAACCCACTCTCCCTTGACACATGCTTCTCCTCTCTTCTTCTCCAACATACTAACGACACTTAAACCGGACCCCTTAATCTCTCTCAACTCCATAGAGTCCACCAATTAGCCCTTTTAGCCGTGTTTAGCTTATAACTTCAGATTTTATGCGAACCACCTAATAAAACAATACAAATATATTATTAGTATAAATTCAAGCACTAGAAAATATAAATTAAGCGGTAAATATGTATAAATTATGCTCATATCACTCCCTTTTATAGTAATTGGTTTCCAAATCTAGGTCAAACAAGGATTTCCTTTTGGAGCCCTGGTCCCGTGTCGTACATGTGTCAATTTTAATCTCTCCATCATACAAATCAGCCACACTTCACTAATTTATACTCTTTGGACGATGCTCTATCATCCCATAAGCACAATTAAATCAACTATTGCTCCTTCAGCGATTATTCGACATCATCGGATTATCATAATATCAGAATTTCTGGTAATTTCTGACAACTGAACTTGTTAATTTATTTTGCTTATATCAATAAAAATAAATAAATCACCATCCAGTGCTTACCACGAAACGTTACTGTTCCAGGCTAAGCAGGGGACTTAATGTTGATGGTGGGTTTTTGACAAGGTAAAAAATTGTAATATTGTTTTTGCTCAGCTTCAAAAGCATGAAATAAATATGTATAAATTTCTGACCCTGCATCAGAATTATGAATACATACTGCTATCTTACATTCCACAAGAGAATTGAGAAGGCATACTCAGCTCATGGCTAAATCATCCTTGTAGCTCTTTTGTATATATATATATATATATATACGCCCATAGATATTTCAGGGCTTTATCCGGCTAAACCCTTGTTATTTCATGTGCATTTATGCAAGCTATTTATATTAACTAGAATACACTGATTATGCAAAATTATGAACATTCATAATGAATGCTATGTAATCTCTGAATGAAAACGCGAAATAGATGCATACCATCTAAATACAGAGTCGCATCGAACATTATCTCAATGCAAACTTCCACGGCTGAATTCCTCGAATATGTTATGTATGCACTGTATAGAAGCCAAACACAATGCCAACATTACATCTTATGCGACTGAGAAGCCGTGATCAGGCTATAGCATTGGCTACGACATTAGCAAGTGCCAATGCTAGCAATACATATATAATGGTCATAGAACTAGCAAATGCCATCCCTAGCCACGCTTCCAACGCACTAACGCCAAATTTCTAACATAATTAGGAATAGCGCTAGCGCTTGCAACAGTGTCAACATTGGCGTTGCTAGCACCAGCGCCAACGCTGGCACTGCCAGCCATGGTGTTATCACCTCCCTTCTTTTCCCCTTTTCTCTTGTGTGCTATCTTCTTGCTCGTCCTAGCAACATTCTTCGTTGCTAGCACCATCACCTAGGCCAAATCCACGACACTGGTAGGTGCTAGCAACATCCCGATCAAGCCTATAACACTTATATGCATCATTGTCGCTAGCACAAATTGTATGTTACGAACATGGTATAAATGTGCCTTTACCATGCTGAGTTGGCATAAAACTTACTAGTAGCATTATGATACAACAAAATTCACGTGCTTTGATTCCATGACTTCACTAACTCCTATGTGAAATCAAAACATATTACATAGGGGGATTCTTCATGGGTATTGGTTTGGTGGTTTACAACAACATGCGGTGCGGCAACACCCCATCGTATGAAAGTTATAAAGTAATGATGACGGTTGAAACAGTTAAGGAGATAATGGAGTAATGGTTTCCAGAAACTTCCCAGGCGTTTATACCATTATCCTCAGAATCTCCATCTTTCCATCTCCTCACTACCTCCACTACTTACAAGGAAATACATGTGTTCCCAAACTATTATAAATAGGATACTTATCCCATTTCAGAAAGGACAGAACAAGCTTATCATTCTCATAATCTTTGTCATTCTCCATAGTCCAACACTTCCACACACAACTTATCACACTAATTTCCTTCAACTTTCTCTGCTTCCTTCCCCTATGATCAATCAATTTTCTCTCATTGTGATCGAAGCAGGACGGAACGACTATATTCGTGGTTTAGGCTTGTCATGTATGATTTTGATTTCTGAATCTAAAGAAAGTACTTCTATAATACATTGTTTTACCTAGAACCAATTTTTTTAAGTATAAACAACATGAATATTACAGATGAATCACATTATAACACAAGAAAAATACTTAATCCAAAAGTTAAACGAAAACCCCCACAAATTAGAAACACAAAGAGAAAAGAATACCTCTTTGTCTCTCAGGGACAATCACTCTTGACACCATTATTTTAAATATTGTTGTATTCTTTCTCTTTTTCTCTGTAATTTATGTGTGTGTTTCTTCTTAATCTTTTACTTTCAATGGTTATCTCTTCCTCTCTGCTAAATAAAATATAATTCGGGTGTATAAGAATAAAAAAGGTCTGTAGCAGTCATATTTCGAGTTTTGGAAAGTAAATAGAATATGTTTAAGCTAGGTTTATAAAACGTGTTTGGAAAACGTGCCTCGTGCAATGTCTGTGACCGTTTTCTACTGAAAAAATGATTTGGATAAAATATTTTATAGTAAAAACGTTAGATAAAGAAGTCTGTTATTCTTTGTCAAAGGTTGTAAGAGTTGGTATAAGATTTATCATTAATGCCTCGTTGACCGAGGTGAGAGAAGGGGTGGGATGCACTTTATACTTCTCTTGTCCAACTGATAGAATTATTGTCCAAACCATTGTTAAATTCTTTTACGAGATCTTTTTCCGGAATAACCTTAGGTCACTGTAAAATTGTTGAAGATTTCATACCTTCATGATTAAGCACTAATATATCTATTTAAGTATTGTAAATAGGAGGGAGAATACGTGAGGTGCAATTAGAATTGAAGATTTAGACTTTAGTACAATTAAAAAGATTAAGTTAGTGATTTCAAATTCCAGTTACTAATAGCAAAGATGAATCTGTATGAGACAATTCAAGATCTTAAATTGTCTAAGAAAGTACATGACCACTAAACTTTCCAGAATCAACACTAGTCAGTCTGATTATCAATCCAGGGAGTCGCGCAACTTTCCTCACTGACTTAGCAAGTCATTTGACTTGACTTGATCAAAAAAATAGTGTCTAATGACTCCAGTATTTCCACGAGATATCAAATACAACAAATGGGGGGATTCTCAATAGGGTATTAGTCTTGCAGTTTATGGAAATCGTGGGTGGTAGCACTACCTCCACGAACAAGAAGGTAACAAGTAGTGGTTGGTTACAGAGAAGTTGAGAGGATGAAGAGTAGTGGTCAGACAGGTTTTCCCTAATTTCCGGATATGACCCCACTACAATCTCCAAAATCATCACTTCTCTGTCTCTTCTAACTTCCACGACTTACGAAAAATCAGTGTGTCTCCTTCGAACTATAAATAGATAGTTCTCATCCATTCAAGAACAAGACAATCAATCAAGAGAAACTAAACATAAAAAATTAGTGATTCCTTTCGGAGAATCCTTTCTTATCCATACACTACCTATCACACTGATATTTTCTCAACTTTATTTGCTTCCTTCCCCTAAGACCTACCCAATCCTCTCCACCTTTGTGATTAGAGCAGGACGGACATTTCTTGGTTTAGTTTCTTCATGTTCGATTTTGATCTCTCGAACCTACTTTAAAGTACGATTTTAGCGTACATTTATTTTCACCCTAAAATAATTGGCGACCACAGTGGGAGATCAACCTCTTAATTACAAAAGCGAATTATCACTTATTCAGTTACAGCTCCAATAGTTGGTTCATGTAGTACTGGTGGTGGTGATTCTGAAAACACTCATATTGCTATTGAACCTCCTCGTATCAATACTACCACCCTTCCTCCTCTCGGTGACGAGACCGCTGTAGATACCGAGAATACTCAAACTCAGTTCAACATAGTCAATCTGATGAAGAGACAAGAAGTTCTTGCCATAAATCAGGTAGACATGGCCACTACTCAGAAGGAGGTACTTGCTTGCCTCAAGACCCTAATATAGAAACTCTCCCCGGAACAACACCACCGCCTGATGGAGCAGAACATGACCAACTTTACAGCGGCAGCTGATGCTGAAACGCCTGGGGCTCGAAAAGACAAAGGAGTCCATATTATTCCTGATCGCCCACCGCAGAGGTACCAACAATCCAATTTTATCACTCGTGAGGATTTGGAAATACTTATACAAAACCATGGCAAGGAGGACTCATCCTTGGCCCATCAACACCAACCTCCTTACCCGCATGAAATCCAAAGGATCCCTCTGCCAGGAGGTTACTCTTCTCTAACTTTATGATTGTACGACGAAACTGAAAATGATCGCGAACACGTCTCTCGATTTCTCGAATCCCTCGGAGAACATGAATATAATCATGTGTTGTATCTCAAAGAATTTTCGAAGTCCCTCACTAGAAGGGCCCACACGTGGTATAACAACATTGCTCCCAACAACATATCTGATTGGGAAGATATGGTTAACTCCTTCTGCAAGAAGTACTTCTTCGTCTCCGATCAGATCACCCTGTCAGACCTGGGAAAAATATTCCAGAGAAATAATGAGTACCCAAGTGAATATGTGAAAAGATTCAAAACTCAAGAACTGGATTTTCACGATCCGAATGTGACAGAACATCAACTAGTGGAGCTCTGCATTAATGGTATGATCCCTGTTTATCGTGCTCTTTTAGAAAATTTATGTTTCATACTTTATCTAAGTAACACAAAGACGCGAAACGGTCTTCCATAACTGCTCCCGCTTTCCTGGAGAGAAATAGACCAATAAGGGAAGAAAGTCATGGGAGATACCCGTGGGAATCGACGGCTAGTCAACAAACAGTACAATATTCAACCGTCAATTGGTGTTGTCAGTAACGAGGGGCCCAAAAGAAAAGCTCTATCTCAGAAAGAGCCACAAACTAAGCGTCTCCCTTCTACTCCAGCCTCGAACCAGGGACCAACCTAGTGATTCACTCGCTCCCAAGGAACCCCTAAAAGGCCACGACAACAACTACAACAATCGCAAGAGCAGAATATAAAGCATGATATAAATTGTCCTGATTTTTTCCAATTCCCATGGAAGAAGTCCTCAAATTACTGGAAGCATGGGTACAAAAAGGGATCGTAAAATTTCTACCTGTACGAGGCCTGTCTTCTCCTCAGAAAATGTCCGACCCGAGATATTTTTGTTTTCATCAGTTTGTCAATCATTCCACCAGCGAGTGCAACAGTCTGAGATGTATCTTCAAGGAGAAAATATAATCAAGGAAGTTGCGACTGGGAACTGAAGGGATCCACAAAAATCCACTTCCTTTCAGGAGCTTTACCATCTCTGGAGAGCCAGTCAACCAAAAAGTTCACTCACTAATTGAGCACATGTGTGAACTCCTCTATTTTTCAAGGGATTAGCGTAAAGATATTTTCAATGCCCTCAATCGAGTCGTATCTGGTGAGCGCCTACCATCCCTTACTGAGAATGCTTATGCCTGAGACAGGTCCTCCTCCGAAGATATGATGAATCATAATTGCGAAGGGCGTGACCAGGGACTCTTTACTACAGAAATCCTCATAGGTACTGAGTTTAGAAAGACACTAGTTGATGCTGGCATGGATATCAATATTATCAGTGTCACAACTCTAAAAGCTACAGAAGTGACTCGACAAGAAGCTACACGCTCGCCAATGACATTCAAAGACCCTAAAGGAGTATCCAGAGATGTTTATGGAAACATCACTCTCACAGTGGCGGTAGGATCCACTTAAACAAATACCAAGTTTCATATTGTCAGTGGGAGGCTCAATTACGATATAATTCTGGGACGTTCATGGCTCCAACAATCAGCAACTATCATAAGAGCTCGGCCAGAAGTCTCGCCTCGAGTTACACGCCCTATTCCTGGAGTCAAACCCAGTATTAGCCAGGACTTACCTATGTACCTGTAAGAATACCAATTGCTCAGAGCCATGACGGGGTACCAATCACCAACCAAGATTGTATCATCTTATGTCAACATATATCGCACTCAGGTAGCTATTACCCAATTTGTTTCCTTATCATTGAATCGTCCTCACATGCAAGCAGACTGGGGACTAGACCTTGTTGGAGACGACAGTCATGCTTTGATCTGTCGTTAAGAATGGGTGACTACTCTAGCTCAATACTTCAACAAATGGGGGGAAAACACTCCCGTCTCTCATGAACCATCAAAATTCTCAAAGATATTCTCTCTTATATGTGGTCCAAGAGACATTAAAGAAGAAGCTCATCCATATGAACCAGAGGTTTACAATCCGAAACAGCTAAGTCGAATGCTTTCAAAGTTGGGGATTTGTTCTCAAGACATCAAGACACCGTCGCCCCTCCTACTGGGAAGGACCATACAAAATCTCACGGGCTGCCAGTGGCGTCTACTATAGGATGATTACTACAGAAGGTGAACCTGTCGCGGCAGTTATCCACGAAAAATGGCCCAAGGCTTTCGACTGAACATCACATTATGGCCCTTATTTCCCTGTTTTCCTTCATGTAGTATTTATCCTCCAAAATGACTATGATTATCACTATGGCTTTCTTAGGATTTCAATTCCATTAATCAAGTAGAATTATCATCGTTTGCTTCCTTAAATGAAAATCTTTATGAATTAGCTATCTGAACCGACTCTCACGAAAATATTTCAAAACGCATAAAGATTTAAATCCAAACAAACCTTAAAAAAGAATAACTCAATCCCATCAGAAACATACTTTCACCCCTCAAACCCATCCTTGAACCAGCTTCGGGGATTTCATAAATTCTCAGCAAGATAGGGACCTACGCATGTGCGAAAGTCTTATCAGAAGAAAAAAAATCAGTGTTTGCGTCAGGGACGGCAGATCACCAATCCTGGGATTATCTACAGGAAAACGGCCAAATTACCTCCATATATCTTGACATAGGTGGATGGAACAACAAGTCCCCCCCTAACACATGAGTACCCAGGAGGAGTCCTGCTTGAGCCAAAATAAACATTAACACCTGCACGAGGATACTTAATGGAAGTAATACCTTCAACAAGCATGCAAGCAAGGGTCCTCCCATGATCTTCAGTATGGAGAGGGCATTATCCACATCGGGATCAATGGTTCTTGTTCATTCACTAAAAAATTCAACTCTCTGATTTTGATCATTTTCCCCCTAAAAGTAGAGAGCATATGGGAAAATCGAGTCATAACATCTCAAACACAAGATTCTGGGGCATGAACATAAAATTTTTCATACATACTCATAAAAATTATATAAAATCATTACAAAGTGTTATTCAATGAGTTAGAACAATCACAAGACGTTTTATAAAAAACGCCTCGAAAGCAATTTTCACTACCTCTCGGAAACTCTAAAGATGAAAACAATTGGTGATGAATATGGGCATGGTTCTTATATCAAAAGTTTTATATTGAACTGTCCGGTCATTTTTACCGATTTCAACTGTCCGGTCATTTTTACTTCCTCAAAAGATCAAAACCTGGATTTACTCCTTATTTTTTGTAGAAAATTATTTTTTAATAATGATAGAGGGGTCCAAAACGGAGGTCGTATGAAGATTCTATGGCATTTTTCTCAAGCACTAAAAATTGATAGAATTTTCTAATAAAGTTATTTATTTATTATTTTCAAGATGAGAATATAATAATGCTAACTTACAAGGATTACTAAAATAATAATATGGTTCCATCATAACGTCCATACGCGGAATGTTTAATTCAAAAGAGACATATACGAGAAGAGGAAAATAAGGCTAAATTAAAACTTAATCAAAAGACTATAAGTCAGAGTCATGCTCGTCGTCACCCTCTTCATCAGAATCATGTTCTTTTCGGTCTTCCTCAAAGTCTTCTTCTTCTTCAGAATCCGCTTCAAGGTCTTCTACTTCAGAGTCATCTTTTAGATTTCCGTCAGGGTCCTCCTCTGAATCCTCTTTGGTATCCTCCTCAGGGTCGAAGGACCCTCTTGCATGTCATACCAAGCATCAGTACGCTCAGCTTCAAGATCCTTCTCAGTTTCAGAGAAAGATTTAGACTCAGACTCATATGCCATGTTAACTTCATGATCCTCCTCAGAAGGATACTCGTCCGCATCAGAATCGAGAGCCACACCATAGGGACGAACACCTCGCTCCATTTGTTCAATTTTCTCTCTTCTCCATAAAAACTCTGAGTTTCTCATCATCAACCCTCTTTTTCTCCAATGTCTCTCTGCGTTTTGCTTATTCTTCAGCATTAATCGCAAAACAGAAATCCAAAGCATATTGACAAGTTTCCTTCAAACGATCGAGAGGCATACCTCGAATAAGTTCTGTGACTTTAAAGAACGACTGATTTTTGACTATACTTCTTGGTGAGAAGCCACCTTCATCCTTTTGCCTCTGCAACCTAGTTTCCTACTTGAAGGATTAGAGCTATGGTTTCGATCATGAATTTCCATGATCTGCCTAAAACATAAAATAACAAGAGAAGTACTTAAGAAAGAAAAGAAGATTTATCAGAGGTTTTGGTAACTTAATCAACAAATTAAAACTTACTGGTATTCTTGTTGCTACTGCCGAAAAGAAAATTACTCCGCTCCAGAAGAACAATGGTGAAAATAGGGTTTTGATTAAATAATATTCTCAGTATTATCAAGTTATATATACATATAATATGTGAGAAAAAATTGGAAACCCTAGTTCTATTGGATGATGAGTTTACCATCAAAAATATCCTAGCTTATCTAAGTTGGTGATTCAAAGTAAGAAGAGAATGACGTGCATACCTTGTTCCTAGCAGGTGACGCCCCCTTATTTGCTACTACCAACATCTTTCTTTGCTAACGAGCAAAAACCCAAAGAAGAAGTAGCGTGATAAAAAAAAAGGTGAGTATATATAAACGCCAAACTTGAAGAGACCTTGTCCAACTAGAAACCTAGAAAAAAAGGAGAAAAAAATGGCGCCAATTGTCTTTCTTCTTATCCGCGGCCACGCTTCCCTCTTGCCCACCGTAATAATTGATGCTCCCAAGAGGAACAAAGGCGTTTTCTATCCCTAGCCAAACTTTACGCTAAGGTGTTCATATCTTAATATCGAAGAAGCTAAGCATATCTTCTTTAATTATTAAAATTTAATTTACGAACATATAATTATTAAAAGCATATAGTCACCATCTAGTGCTTACTGCCCAACGTTATTGTTCCTCACTAAACAGAGGACTTAATGTAGATGGTGAGTTTTTGACAAGGTCTAGAATTGAAAAAATGCCCTCTGCTAAGCAACAAGAATATATATGTGCATAGTTATGCGCATATGCTTAATATGGAATATTGTGTCTCTGCTTATATTCCGCAAGCGAATTAAGAGTACATATTCTTTTTAAACAATCTAAACTGGCCTTGTAGACTCCTCAATACTCATAATATTCATGTCATATTGAACTAGTCTCAAGTCTCATAAATTCCACGAATTAATTCCTTGAACTTGCCTCGAATACGCGTTGATTTTTCAGCAACATCCATCAAATTCGGGAATAGCTAATGTTTAACCCTAAAAGTATATTTTATCTCCACGCTTCATTCGCAATGAATAGTTCTCAAATATGCGGCACAACCAAGAATCAATGCCATTTAAAATGCATTGAACCTCTAAGCTAGGATAACCCTAGCCTTCTCTCTTATCAGCGCCAAGTAGCACTAGCTATTTGGCTTAGCACCGCATGGGCACCAGTTAGCCACATTAGCACTAAAAGCTTTAACTTTCTTGGCGCTAACCCTAGCACCTGAGAAACGCTAACTGACCTAACATGGTCATAGCTAGCATACCTTGGCCTAATGAGGCCTTATCTAGCGCATCACCACCTTGGCACCTCAACCCTAGAACTAAAAGTTTTGACCCTAACCCTAGCGCCAAAGAAGCTAACTCCTCTCGGTTAGCAATAAGCTAATGCGCCCTAGCCAGCGCATCTTGGCTCTCCAGCATGCCCCTTGGCTTTCCAATAGGTCCCTGGATGCTTACGCACCCCTATCCAGGGCCAATGCGTCTCAGCTTCCTAGCGCGCCCCTAGCCAAGGCCAATGCGTCCCTGGATGCTTAATGCACCCCTAGCCAAGGCCAATGTGTCCCAGTTTACTAGCGCACCCCTATCCAAGGCCAATGCATCCCAGCTCCTTAGCGTGTCCCTAGACAAGTCCGATACGTCCCTGGATGCCTACCGCGTCCCTAGCCAGGGCCGGTGTGTCTCTTCCAAGCCTAGCGTGTCCCTCCAAAGCCAATGCGTCCCTGCCAGGAAGATGCGTCTCTAGCCTAGTTTAATGCGTGCCTAAGTAACGGCCATGGATAATGCGCCCTTGGATTAGCATGGCCATACTTAACGACTTAGCTACAAGTGCATTGACTTTAATGCTAATTATACTACCTAATTGAAGTGCTGACTTCAAACCTCCTTGACACTAGCTTCCTAGCCCTAGTACAACTAACATTTACCAAAGCCATGCATATTAGCCTTGCTCCTGGGATGTTAGTACATTAGACTTTTACAACTAAAAAAGCTAGCATACCATTATTTATGCTAAGTAGCTAGTCCCAGATTTGCTAGCTACTTCCCTCGGAAATACGCCTTTCTTCTCAATATTGGCCCTAATATCAAATCTTATATGAAGTTTAGTAGGTCTCCTTGGTTAAGAAGCCTTCTATAACATTTGGCTTCAAATGCCTGTCAGACTTATGCTAAGTCACTTCTGAGCTAGCACTTAGCCATTAATATGTCATGTTACTTCTAAGAAAGTACATGACCACTAAACTTCCCAGAATCGAAACTAGTCAGTTTATTTATCAATCCAGTGAGTTGCGCAACTTGCCTCACCGACTTAGCAAGTCATTTGACTTGACTTGACTTGATCAAAAAAATAGTGGCTAATGAATCCACTATTTCCACGAGATATCAAATACAACAAATAGGGGGATTCTCATTGGGGTATTGGTCCAGCGGTCTACGACAATCGTGGGTGGTGGTACCACCTCTACTAACAAGAAGGTAACAAGGAGTGGACGGTTACAGAGAAGTTGAGAGGATGAGGATTAATGGTCAGACATGTCTTCCCTACTTTCCGGACACGACCCCATTACAATCTCCACAATCATCACTTCTCCACCTCTCCCTAACTTCCACGACTTACGAGAAATCAGTGTGTCTCCTTCGAACTATAAATAGATTGTTCTCATCCATTTAAGAACAAGACAATCAGTCAGGAGAAACTAAACATACAGAATTAGCGATTCCTTTCAGAGAATCCTTTCTTCTCCACATACTACCTATCACACTTATATTTTCTCAACCTTTTTTACTTTGCTCCCCTAAGACCTACCCAATCTTCTCCACCTTTGTGATTGAAGCAGGATATGGACAACCATTTCTTGTTTTAGGCTCGTCCTGTTCGATTTTGATCTCTCGAACCTACTTGAAAGTATGATTTTACCGTACATTTGTTTCACCCTAAAACAGGTAGATAAAAAATATGAGTAGTTATGATCATCTCATGGCTATTGAGAACGAATCAAATCAGATGACTTCTATTTTTCAATCTTTCTGACTTAGTTTTAGGGTCAAGTGGATTTAGATTAAAAATATAGTAATATGTACAAATCACTTAGTTAATCTTTCTATTTGTAGAAAATTACAAAATTTAATCCACCTTATACTTTCTCTCATCATATCCATTTTCTTCCCTTCTATTAACAGTTCTCATCAAATTTTTTTTGAAGAAACACGATAAAATGCTTCCAACTTCATATATGTTGAAAGAATGCTTACATCAATTGGATAATCATAGTTTTATTATATAAAGAAATACAAACATAATGTATTCTAAGATAAAATAAAGTATTAAATACATGTAGTCTAATGAGGAGGTTGTCCATGTTTAAGGGATAGTGTGAATATTTTGATTCCACCATCAAATTCTTGTTCTTTATTGAGATTAAATGCTCGAAATCGAAATCATATCCAGTAGTCATGGATTTTCATTAAAATGTAAATCTACATCAAGCCAGTGTAATTTGCCTCCAAAGATATACTTGAAAGGATTGTAGCAATGGACATAAACTCCTCAAAAGCTATATAAAATTTAATAATCACTAAAATATGGATTATAAATTATTTTAGATAATAAGTTATTACTAAAATTACAAATACTAAGTGTTGCCAAGATCTTTAAATATAATAAGAATCTGGGAAGAAAATATAATTGAAATAAAGATTAAGCTCTAGATCTTATTGTCTGGTTTGGGAAGGAAAATGGTTAAGGAGAAGGGGGGAAACAGTTATCCAAAGTAAAACTATGGGAAACATGGTTTTCAGAATCGTATAAGTCCTAAGTCGACTCGTATGAATCATCAATTGAAATCCTAAACCAATTCGAATCGCTTGGAAAAATCAAATCTGTTCCGATTCGCTTTATCTTTTAGGAACCGCACTGAGTTATTGAACCATTTGGCCGATTCAACCACAAACTCTTAGATTTTTAATGTTTTTTATAAAAATGTCAACCACAAACTCTTAGAATTTTAATGTTTTTCATAAAATTGTCTTATCATGTTTCGAACATAAAATCTGTAAATTCTTTCTTTAACAATGAAACCAATAAGCTACGTACTAATGTTTGTTTGATGTTGCATATATTATACAGGTACTCTATTTATTTCATAAAATCATTTTATTTTCATCTCTGATAATGCTAAAACGGATCATTATCATCTTAAAATATTATATTAACTAAATAATATGCTAACTATATGTATAGAGATTTTTGTTTCATGATTCAACATAGAATACAATACGTAAATATAAAAATTAAGTCATGTTGTGATTCTCATTTTTAAAACCTTTGTGTGGAAGCTAAAACCCGCTTATGCTAGTATTGCTTCAAGAGAAAATTAAGATGCTTGGGAACCGTGCATGAAGTATACTCATTAAGCACCAACATATCAAACGACGCATGATGATCCATTTTTCTGACAAGTGATGAGATGTATATCTAAGCAATAATGTTGCTTAATTGCACTCAAAAAGTTTAACAAACGATCTTTGCTTAAATAGATTGGAAATTGGATATTAACCTAGATGTCAGAGACTATCTGACCTTGTTTTCATACATATCATATTGAAAAATATAATAAAATAGATTATCTGACAATAATATATGTGATATCGCTCACATCGCATATATTTTTAACCCATATTTAATTATATTATTTAATTATATTATTATAATTTAATATTTTTAATTATCCTTTAGATGTAAAATCATTTTTGATAAAGTTTTTGATTTTTCCAATTTTTATCTTATTTTTCCTATTTTCCATCATATTAATTTTTATCCCCAATTACTTCCAGAATTGTCTAATATTTTTTTTTAAAATCTTATCTTTTTATTTTTTGATTTTATTTTTTACACCCTACATATCTTTTATCCACCTTACTACTAAAAACCCTAAGAGCTTCCACAGTCATGAGTGGACTAAAGAGTAAAATCAAAGACTAGAAACCAAATTTTTGGTTATACTCCGTATGAAACACAACAGTCCGAGACTAAATTTTGATCAGGCGGAAACAAAACTTACGTTTGGTGTTGAGCGCATATATAAGGTTACGTCTGTTGGATGGGTATTGGATGGGCGTATGCTTAATGAAACGCTTGGTTGGAGAGGACGCTGGATGAACGCTCGGTGAGAAACGTAACCTAGAACAACGCCTGATGGTAGACACACGCATAACGTCATGCGCAAGTGACATGCGTATGTTTAGATGAACGCCTGTTGGGGCGTTACATTATGGATACGCTCTCTTTTAGGCGTAAGTTTAGTTAACGCCTGGTTACATTTGGTTGCATACAATTTCGAGAATGTCAAACTTATTTTTGTATGCAAGTAATATTTGATTCGCACCCGTTTCACCCATTTGCTCATTTTGGATATTGCATTGGATTTCATTTTTATTTCACATTTGAATGACTTGCTATGCTTGTTGGTTTACCTTGGCAGTTGACCAAATTAACAGTCAAATCTTATAGTTGTAAACCCTTCAACAACTCTAATGCGGAAGAGTTATGTTTGAGCGCCCATTGGTGGATGCCCATATACAGGCATAAAACTGGTGAACGCCTACAGCAGGCGTACGTTTAGTTAACGCATACGTCAGGCGTCAGTTTCGTTAACGCCGGAGCACCAAGCGCACGCGAAGTGTGCGTCCAATTGGGCGTGCGATTATGTGAACGCATACACATGCGTGATTTTGAGTTGCATCTGATTCATGAGACGTACTGCTACCTTCACGCCTGGCATGAGACGCACATAAACTTTACGCCTGTCACGAAACGTACTGCTACCTTCTCGCTCCATCAAATTCGATTTTGGTCTGACTTTCGGATCACTTTTGATCCCAAACAGTAAATTTTTTTGACTATAACCCAAATATAGCCCCCCATTGTGATTGGTTTTGGACCGACCAAAGAATATATTTGGGTGTGGTCCAGGTTTTACTCGTCCCACTGTGGATGCTCTAAAAACATAAATCTTACTTTCTTTTTCTTCCACCACCACCATAGCATCACTAGGGATGTTCATGACCGGTTTCGGTTCGGTTTTGTGCCAAACCAAAATTGAAACCGGCATAGTCGGTTTTCCAATTATTTTTCCATAACCGTTCCATTTACCGTCGGTTCGGTTTTACTCGGTTTCCTCTAGGTTTCGGTTTTTTCCAGCCGGTTTCGGTTAACTGGCTGATTGTGTCAGTTTCATGAAACCGACAGTGCAAAATTCAAAATTCAAAAAAAAAAAAAAAAAGCATTTTATCAATCATTTTTCATTAAATTCCTGCAGACAACATAAAATTCCAACAACATAAAATTCCAGCAATCTTGGAACACAAACACATCAAAAAAAATCCTTTCTTAAAGACAAAAAACAACATTTTTCTTCATTAAATTGCTGTTGGTTGCTGCTGCTGCCTGCCTGCTGCTCAAAAATTGTTGCTGCTGCTCAAAACGAAAGCATGTTGTTGTTGTTCAAAAAAAGCTCCAAATCACCAACAGCTTTGAGGAAAGCCTGCACTGAACCAATTTCAATCAGATACAACTATACAAGTGATTCTGAATTTCTCAAGTAGGATAACAAATTTGACATTAGAAACAGAACATGAAACAGATTGATACAAGCCTACACATTAGAAACAGTACATTACAATTCACATGATATTATGCTAAGTATATTACAGTTTAACTATGATGCTTACCTGTCAATTACAAACCACTTCAGAAATAGATGATGTTGTCGACAAGAGGCTTTAGAAGCTCTGGCTTGTAGGAAGAAGGGAAAAAATTAACCATGAGCTCAGGCAATCCAGTCTTGACATCACTAAAACAGAAATCACATATACATATCACTGGAATATACATATACATAGACAGTAGAAAATAAACAAATTTAGAAACTTTGATAAACAAAACACTCTTACGTAATCAACTTAATTACCCTTTTAATCAGAATTTAATCAGAATCAACTAAACCCATTGAAACTACCATACTAACAAACTACCATTCAGTCAAGCTACAACATGTTGACAAAATAGAAACTCAATCAGCTACATAATTAGAGCAATCATATTTTCCAAGAAACAAACAACTACAAAGCACACCATTTTTACAAAAAAGAATGACACAGATGAGATAACAACAAAGAAAAAACTAATTGAGAAAGAAACCTCAAATAAGAAAAAAATATGAAAATCTACATAACAACAAAGAAGATAAATAAAGTTAGGGTTTGTGAAAATATACCCTTAAGAAGTTGCATGAGTCTTCTTCTTGTTTATAAATTCTTAACGATTCATCACCAGACACCAGCTGCTTCACTGCAAAGCGTAAATAAAAATTGCCAAAATAAAACAAAATCTCCATTAATCTAACACACAATATCGTAATACACGAAGATTAATAAAGACACAAATTCATCATACATCATACCTGATTAGTGATTGCTGATTCACTGATTGCTTCGATTCAAGCTTCTAGGGTTTGTTGAAACTTCGATTCAAGCTTCTAGGGTTTGTTGAAGCTTCGATGGATCAGAAATTAATGGAGGAGTACTACCACTCTACCAGAGTACCATACTACCAGGGATACAAACTTGTGATGTGATTCAGTGAAAAATGAAAGGAGTGCAGGAGGGATGGAGCCTGGTGGAGGCGGAGGCGGAGAAATTGGCTGTTGCTGAAAAATGATTAGGATTTAGGGTATGACTTTATATATCAAGGGTAATGAAGGGTTTAAATTAGATCTATCAAACTCTAGATCAACGGTCCTAAATAATCGGTTTTCCATGGTATAACGGTTCGGTTTTTGGCTAAACCAAAACTGAAACCGTGACTACCGGTTTTCATACTTTTTTCCATAACCGTTCCATTAACAAACGTTTCGGTTCGGTTTTACCCTATACGGTTCGGTTCGGTTCGGTTTCCACGGAAACCCGTTACGGTGTACAGCCCTAAGCACCACCATAACTACCCTCTTCTTCCTCAACCAAACCGCCCTCTTCCTTCAAATAGAGATATCCAAATAAAAAATCAAATCCAATCTCAGCCGACTAATTTTTTTTTATTATTATTGTTTTAGTCTATAATAACCATCTTGATAAATCTGGAAAAGGAATACGAAATCAAGATTATCTTAGATGGAAAATATAACCACCGCTCCATCCCAATCAACTCTAGCCTGACTTGCTCGCATATATGCTTCAATACAAATAATCATAACCAAAACATAAAATTAATAGATCAAATAAAATACATGGATTTCATACCATTTGACTTATGAAACCATTAGGAATGACCCACTCAGTTCTAGCCGGACGTGAAAAAGTAATCTTCGTATATATATGGCTTCAATCGTTCATGTCAGGGTTCTCTGTTTTGATGATGTGTGTTTAATTAATGGATTGAAATAATACCCACGAAAGTCAGCTTTTGAAATAATCCCGTACCAGATGGGTTGACTGCTTTTGATGTCTCATGCTTACGATTTACAATTATTCTTTCAAAAACCTAACTTTAGCAATAATTTGATTAAACTGCATATAAGAATTGCACGATTTTATCACTTGAGTTATTGGTTAAAATTGGAATCCTTAACCCTAGTTCTTCCCATCAATTTTAAATCATCTTACTTTAATCTGTTTTATTTTTAGTTATTAAATATTAAGTTTAAAAATCGAATCTTAACAAGTCCGAGAATTAAACCCTTTTTACCACTCTATTAAAATCATATCAATTTTTGGCGCCGCCGACGCGGACTTGTTTTTAGGTTTAGAGTTTAAGATTTATTTTTAGTTTTTATTTTTATTTTACTTTGTTCTATTTTACGTTTCTTTTGGTATTTCTCTTTTTGTTACAGGTTGGATTTTGGATCGAAAAGAAAGTGAGCCAAAGACTTGGAATTAAAGCTAAAGACTTGGAGTTAAAAGTTAAAGCTTAAAGAACGAAAAAGAAGACAAAGATTTTTCTTAATTATATTTTATTTTCTTTAGATTTTATATGTTTTTTTAGAAAAGTGTATCAGGATTTTTATTATTTCTGTAATTTATCTTTTATTTTTTTGGACATTTTTTGGACATTATTTTTGGGACTTTGGACATTTTATTATTTTAAACCCTACGAAACGGTAATTTAAATATAAACTGTTACAGGGAAGGACGACAATTACGATATTGTCTCGGCCCCTTGGGTTTGTACACTGACCAGGAGTCGGTGGCCCGAGTCGAATACAACTGATTCATCCCCCGTCTGGTACGGGAGGTAAGAATTCGATCAACCCACGAATCCCATGCAAGTGGGTTTACTGTATTCCTTCGTATGCATATATGTTGAGGAATTGAATACGGTTTTACTTTTCTAGTAAAGGGCAAGAACTGGCCATACAAGATAAGGACTCGGATTTCATCACCGTTTCCTTCTTGCCCGCTTTAGGAACACGTTACCAAACACGAACCTAAACCTTAAAATTTTGACTAGAAAGAGACTGATAGGGTAACGAGCTTATAGGAAACTCGTTCAAAAGGACTGTACTGGTTACTTTATTAGCCTAACTCGAAGTTCAGGAAGATTATTTTAAGTTGATTAGAGCCGCCTTGTAACCCAGGGAAAAATGCAAAAGAGACAGGGTTATCAAATCTCCGTAGAGCTTATCATGTTTCTCTTCGACTTAATCTAATTCGGATCATTCTAAGAGGTCTGCTAAAACTGTAACTAGTTGCCTTTCGAAGGAATAAAAGCTGGTCTAGAAACAATCTAAGTGGACCCATCATGCTTTTTGTTTGCTAGACTCAAATAGGTTTGATTTGGTTGAGTCAGCCTTGTTTGTGTATGTTTAGAACCCCTTCCTGTTAGGATTTATTTTCTTAGATTTTTTGTAAATTTATTAGGAAGTTTTTGTTAGAAAATGTCGAACTGGTATTATGAGGACCAATACAATGAATATCCGACTGAATTTCAAAATCGACATTATCCGTACTATCAATATGGTGTGGATAGTAATCGGGACCACCACCAACCTTTTGGAGGTTATTGCCCATACCAAGGTGATCCCAATTACTATTCATACATATACCCGTCTTATGAACATGAAAATAAGCAAAATTCGATTTCTTCGTCTTAGAGGGATGCCCTAGAGCAGTTGCAACCTAGTACTCATCATGAACCAATTCCACCTCTAGAAGAATCACTCAAGAAGTTATCTGAGATAACACATGAGTTTAAATTAAGTGTGGCCGGGGACAATTAGTAGTCCAACTCTTTCTATAGAAGAATCCCTTAAGCAGATAGCTAAGAATACAAGGCAGATGGGAGAGGATAGAAATAGTTTCGTACTAAGTATGAATAAAATTTTTGCAAAGAATAATATTGCTCAAAATAATCTTAATTTCCAATATAGTGCTACCCTTGATAGTTATTCACCTAGTCAAGAGGACGAGGATAGAATTGGTAACACTACTTATTTAGACGAGGTTCAAACATCTTCATATTATTATGATGACGAGAATAGTGTTGATGAAGAACTTGAAATATATAGGCAGAGTGATCAGGAAATTGTCACTCCAATTATGCTTCATGATGATAGTGTTATTCAGGTTCAAATCCAAATAATTTTAATGACTATTCACCTGTTCAAATGGAAAAGGATTTGACTAAAGATACCACTGTTTCAGACGATATAGAATTTTCTTGTTTAGAAGACGATAATGGTTTAGAGGAACGAGTTTATCCTGAGACTAGTGATTTAAAGTCTAACGATTCGAAGATAATAGTCTCTGACGAAGATGATAGACTGGTAGAGATTTTAAATGTGAGTGAGGATGCACCACCAGATTATAACCTAGAAGAAGCAATTGACTATTTTCGGGAATCTGACGATCTAGAAATTAGGGAAATTGTGACTAGTCTATCTAAAGACACTGAAAACTCTAAGTTTGGGGGTGACTATCATTCTCCCTGTGTTTTGCCTTTAACTCTTAGAAAGGTCCCTAACTTGGGAATTGATATATGTACCTATACCATTTTACAAGATCATCTTCAAACTATATTCCCTGAGCCTGTTGATGTCTAGAAAAAAGTTCAGTTGTTAGATACCCATCCTATGGTAGATGTGGTTTACCTAGGCGATAATACCAAGATTGACTTTGTTTTCCCACCAAAATATTTTCTTCCATATGTGGGAACGTTAGAATTTCAAATGTGCTAGTTATTAAGTTTTGAGACTAAGCCTAATTACTTTAGAAAATTAGAATCGACACATTTGTTTAAGAATGACCACCTTCATAGTAGTCAATTGTGTGAGTCAAATCTGATTGACTTTGAGGATCCACAATTATTCAGGTTATTATTATGTGCTTCTAAGTTCTTAGTTGAGTTTTTCCAGACTTTACCACCTGATCCTGTTGATCCTGCCTATGAGGAAATCCAACCCATGAAAATATTTTATCTAGACCCTTTTATAGACCCTGAACCTGACCCACGGGTAGAAGTAGTTGTCTTAAACAGAAAGCTAGATAAGGGTGTGCTCGGTTTGTTCAGTTTCTTGGCATGTTGTAGTTTTCTATTTGTGATAGCATTATTTGATTCAGATAACCCACATTTGTTCCGACTATTGCTATATGATTTCATGAGGTGACTAATTCTTCCTTAGTCTGGCTGAAGACTTTAAACTTAGCACTTCTTGGGAGATAACCCATGCTCATGAAACACGGTAATATCTTTCCTTAACTCCTTTTCGTGAAGTGGTAACAGTTTCTCCTTGTTCATATTTTTAATCATTCATCTTTAGAAACATTGAGGACACTGTTTGATTTAAGTTTGGGGGTAAGGGAGAAATTTTTTAGTTAAATAATAAAGCTCTAGAATTTAGAAGCTTGTGAACACTTCAGTGTGACACTAACCATTCTAGGTAGATGGAAACTTAGCTCTTTTTCTATAGGAATTGGTGTGCCCAGTTAAATGGTCTATTCATAAAAGGACAGAGTTCAGGTGTTAGAAATAGCATGATATTCGGCACCATATCTCGGAGTCTATCTCAACCATATCACTTTCTGTTTTTACTTTTACAATTTTGTGTTTCTCTAAGTGATTTGATGGGGCCCAGTATCAAATTGTTATCGCCGTCAGGATGAAATATAGTGTTTTGAGATCAAGCCCCATTATTGCATTTTGAAAAAAAAAATAAAATAAAAAAGATAAAATAAAAGATAAAATAAAAATCGAATATTGACACTTTGGTAGCAATATGTGTGTGTTCTCCCTGTCTCCGTCGCCGAAGCAAGCATGGAACGCAGGATCCATGGGAACTATCATTTAAGATGCTGATAAGAACCATACGCTTGGATACAATTTGATCCAATCATGTTGTCAATACATTTATAATTGTTTTATTTTCAATAAATCGATCGTTGGGACCCTTGTATATACCAGTGGAATCGATATTAGTTAAGACCATGTATCTCAATCTATTAGGATTCATCCTGGCACTGACCTTTTAGACAGATATGGGAAGCACCGTTTACCTTAGTTAACACGTGCAACCTTCATATTTTCCATGTCCATCTTCTAAATCCTTTCATGTGATTGAACTGTGATAGATTATGAGTCTTGTGGTTGAACAATTATCTGAGTAGAGCTCTGTTGTATTATATATGAATTTTAGTATGCTTGAGTAAACACTCGTGCACAACAATTGGACTCATATAGGGTAATGATTCCCATAGCCGAAGAATTGAGTAAGCCAACTAAATAGCTTGTTTATCCTTAATCATTCACGAGTCGCTAAAATCTGGAGTAAAGGTTTTGTGGGTATACCTCTTGTAAACCCTCACGAGACAAAACTCGTCCACTAGGGACACCTAGGGGTTTAAAGGCTTATTACATATGCTAAATGTAGTCGCGATTCCTGCGAAAGTGAGTTAAAATTTTATTTTACTAGATTTGCTCGAGGACTAGAAAATAGTAAGTTTGGGGGTATTTGATAGACACATTTTTGTGTCGAATTTGCGCTCGATTTCCTATTTTTATAGTGTTCGATTTTGTAGTTTTATTAGTCTTTTGTGTTTTTGTAGGTACTTTAGAGAAATAAAGATCTGTGGATAAATCGGCTCAAAAAGTTATGATTTGCACCTCAGAAAAATTACTAAAGGCACCCACCAAAATTGATAAAGGCACCCACGTTTAGGATTGGGGGCACCCCCTTTTAATTTCAAAAATTTGATTTTGGCGGGAAACCATTTTGTTACGGGAAGAAAGCTCCTGGATGCTCATGTACGTGATTTTGGGATAGTTGGGTAATTAAAATTCACCCAAAGAGAAGTAATCAACTAGAATATCTTAAACACACGTCACAAACGTGTTTTAACCGAAAAGATTGGACACGGGAATGAATTTGGCTGGAAAATGGGAGTTTCACTAGGTTTCGGATAATAAGAAATTTGAGATTGAGTTGGACGCGTTTTAGGAGTTCTAATCAACTTAGAAGACTCCCTAGGGTTTGCTTACCCTATATATATCAAAGAAAAGCCAAGAAATCGGGGGGAGAAGCTCCAGGGAATCACCGAAAAGCTGACAGAAAAACTGAGTTTTCTGCTGTTGTTGAAGAGGAAGAACACCTGAAGAACATAAGACGAGGCCGAACAGTCGTTGATTTTGCCGCTATTTCAGTCGTAGCTACAGCAGCTTCGTCAGTCGTTTCTTTACAGCAGTATCGGTCCGTTCTTCTTTCCTGTTTCCTTTTCTTTCTCCTATAACACTCCGAACCATTCACTGTAGCGCTTATAAGCGTACCCAAACTTCTGTTGTTACTTCTTTTTAACCATTGTAAGCACTTTTCGAGCAGTGAAACTATATTTTGAGTGCGTTTCCATTACAATGAGCTAATCACCATCACTGGGGTGACGGGGGAAGCCTTTCTTCCAATAATTAAGTTGTATGTCTATTTTATCTATATTTTCTTTACAATTCTTTTATTATTAATTGCTTGATTAAAATTGAAAAAATGATTTTTCTTAAATAGTTGTGTTCTCTTTTGATGAGTCATGCTGGGTTGACTGCTTTTGATGTCTCATGCTTATGATTTACAATTATTCTTTCAAAAACCTAACTTTAGCAATAATTTGATTAAACTGAATATAAGAATTGCACGATTTTATCACTTGAGTTATTTGGTTAAAATTGGAATCCTTAACCCTAGTTCTTCCCATCAATTTTAAATCATCTTACTTTAATCTATTTTATTTTTAGTTATTAAAAATTAAGTTTAAAAATCAAATCTTCACTAGTCCGAGAATCAAACCCTTTTTACCACTCTATTAAAATCATATCAAATAGTACTCAAAATATGTAAATTATGCACTTATCAAGTATTGGTCTGGCGGTCTACGGTAATCGTGCCTGGTGGCACCACCTCTATGAACAAGAGGTAACAAGTAGTGAGCGGTTACAAAGAAGTTGAGAAGATGAGGAGTAGTGGTATGACATGTCTTTCTTACTTTTTGAAGACCATCCTACTACAATCTCCACAACCATCACTTATCCACCTCTCCCTAACTTCTACAACTTACGAGAAATCAGTGTGTCTCCTTCGAACTATAAATAGATAGTTCTCATTCATTCAAGAACAAGACAACAAGTCAAGAGAAACTAAACATACAACATTAGCGATCATCTCAAAGATAATCTTTTATCCTTCATACACTACTTATCACACTGATATTTCTCAACCTTCTTTGCTTCCCTCCCTTAAGACCTACCCAATCTTACCCACCTTGGTGATTCAAGCAGGATGTGAACGACCATTTCTTGGTTTAGGCTCGTCATGTTCGATTTTGATCTCTCGAACCTACTTGAAAGTACGATTTTACCGTGCATTTCTTTTCACCCTAAAACAGAAGTATATTGAACTGGACATTTGTAGATTGATCTTGATAAATAGTAATTTGAAATTTGGTTAAGAAAGAAAGTACTAACGATTTCCAAGTAAGATAATTATCCTCTGCAAGCTCCAGAGGAATGATCTTGATGAGATGATTGGGAGCACTACTAGAAATAGATATCTTATTAGCCATAACCGAAAAATTGAAATAAAATGATTTCCTAGAGAAAAATACTTCACATCACACTAAGAATAATAGAAACAAAAAAGTAAACTTAAGATTGAAGAAAGAACAAAAAAGATCTGATAAATCAGAAAAGATCGAAAACTTTCATTAATAAAGTTGTAAAACTTGGATTGATTTTTACCTTTGATTCCAAGATTGAAAAAATTCACCTGAGATAAAAATGAAAAGATCTTTAGGACAAGTCCTATGCACATGGGAAATTTGGTTATTTTTACTAACCAGGTGGCAGGGAAAACTAGTCCTTCCATTATAGGAAATAGAGTTTGCGACAAAGTTTCTGTCGCTCGATAGAAACTATATTGCACTGACCAACAATCTATCGCCTATAAATTCACAAATTATCCTTCTCAATTTCACAATAACCTTCACACAAATTTTTTTTTAATTTTTTTTTTACCAAATTTTTTACTCTAAAATAAATCTCCTACCACAATGAGTTTTTTAAGGAATAAAAGAAACAGGAAAGGGCAACCATCAAACTCTCCCAGGAGTGGAGTTGACTGGAATCAAGATAGAGAGGTGGAGTTTCACGATGTTAGACAGCAGGCGGGCATATTGGTGTACTCGAGGACCATATATTGGATCATCAAGAGAGAAGTTAGTATACCATGCTAAGAGGTGGGTAGAATGATTTGAGTACGATATTTAGGTGTCTCCCTAACGCAGTTAAAGAGAGAGTCCGAAGATATCTTTGGCATCATTTTTATTATTTAAACCATAAGAACCTTAGGTCTCAAGTTGTTCAAATAATATTAGAACATTGGTGGAAGACTAAAAATATGTTATATTTTTAAGGATTTCGAATGCGGTAAGTTTGTCTGTTCTCTAATTAATTTTTTGTATTTTTATTTTTGGTTTTATAAGAAAACTTGAAGATTCATGAAAATTTAGATTATCCAAAAAAACATAGACTAGCCAAAATTTAATTTTAAAATGTTGTTTATAGGAGTTAGACCGTTGGATATGTATACGTTGACGGGAATACTATGCGAGGGAAATATGGTTCCATTTGACCAAGGGAAGTGGTCAGCACAATCGAGTTGGAAACAACGCCTTGTATTGTACTGTGAAGATGAGGAGGGAAATAATGAACACATAATTGTTAAATCTGGTGGAATAAAAGTGTCTGGGTTGAAGGCTTTCTTACAACGTACTGCAATAAAGTGGAACAAGATCCTGATTATGAGGACGCAACCCACTTTGATGAGCTCGAAAGAGTGTTGTATTATACGTGTTAGGAAAATTGCTTTTTCCAAATGCGAGCTCAGTGACACTTTTTGGTTTTCTTGAAGTGCTTGAAAATTTAGAGTTAGCTCCAACGTATTATTGGAGGTCTGTATTGTTATCTTCATTGTACATAGGCCTCAGTGAATGCTCGGGCTCTAAACCAAGTTTGAATTGTTCTTTGGGAATCTTAGAGGTAAAAAACTAATTTGTTTGACACAATTTAATTTATATTTATATTTTTTTTATCTTTAAATGTTTATTTACTAACTGATTAAGTTTTGCAATATTTTCACAGTAATTTTGGTATACTTAATTCTGTGTAGAGAAGTACTAAACTGCGAACTGGAATACTATTCAGATTGATGACTTTCAACACTCTGAGATGACTCAAAGGCTTCAACAAGTGTGTAGAACAAGCCAAAACATTATTACTATCCTTTATGTGAATCATTTAAAGTACCCGAGTGAAGCTGCTAAAAGGATTTTTGAAAAGGTGTTTGATACTTCGGCGAAAAGACACCTTCTACAGCTATAAGGGAGAACAGTAAAAGCAATCAACCCACTTTCAAGCAGGGAGATTTCTTATGATGATTATATGATGTTGATGCAAATTGGTATAACGTGAGATCATGTTCATGACTTGATGAAGGAGCCTGCTGATACGACTAATTATCTTTATTGGTTTGGCACAATTTGCAAGCCTACCATTGCTATGTAGATGAAAATTTTGGGAGGGAGGGATATGCCATCTTTAAGTAGATTGCCACTTGTTGACGATATTCTTCCATACAATCCTCCACCACTAACGCACGCTCCCTATATCTATCCCAGTGGCCAGAGCAGTTCATCTTCTTCATCATCTATGCAACCTTTTGATTGATAAATACCGAGTATTAATCCTAACGGGGATTATATCACTGTTCCAATTGTTTCTCACGCTCTCGAGTGAAATTATCCGTATTGGGGGTACAAGATACACAACATGAGTTGCATAGTAGGTTGAATGATTATCATTGGCGACAACAGAGAATGCAGGAATATTACGTGAAGACGGTGACCCAAATGATGAACTCCGTGAATTTCGATATTCCTTCAGAAGAAGCCAGCAGTCGTAGAAGTTAACAAACACCTAGAAGCAGTCAAAGAACCGGTACAACAGATATAGTTCCATAAACTCATATGACACATGGCGCCAATGACGATGCAATAGCTCAAGAAACTCCCGGTGGTGGTCACCTGTTTTCGAATGTTGGTCCACTTTATAACCTAACTCCAAGATGAGCCTTTAACATCTATCGACCCATTATTCACCAATTTCCTCAGGTTCCTTTTGCAGGTTATGGTGATGAAACTCAACCTTCTGTTGCAGTTGTGTTACATCAAGGCGAATATGATCCTACCCGGGGCTATCCTAGTGGTCAATGAAATCAATCAACACATTAAATGTAATTTTAATTTAATATAACAAAGATTATTGATTGAACTGTATATGCTTTAGCTAAATCTATGTGTTGATTTTACATACAACAAAATCTTGTTAAATCAAAAACTAGTTTGTTTTAATTTACTATAACTTACCTTTATAAAAAAAGGTAAAGTAAATTTATAAATTTATACCACCTAATTTTAATGAATTTAAATGCGTGGATGTTAAGTTTGTAAGTCAAAAATGTATATGGCTAAAAGAAATTTTATATAATCAAATTCGTTGGATTTGTAATAATGAAATATCGTGATTTGAACAAGAAGTTATATAAAAACCCTCGAATGAAAAATGAATTTATGGATGAGATTAAAACTCATCGGCACACTCTCTATCGCCAGTTTATGTCGATGGCGACAGAATATCTGTCACAATGTGTAAACCGGCAAATATAGTTACTTAAAATAGGCAAATTTGGCTATTTGGTAAGTGTATATAGGACTTAGCCTTAAAGACCACAATAATTCCTACATGTGTTTATACCTGACCAATTATATATAGAGAAAGAAAAGACCACTCAACAGACAACAAGTGTCTGAATCCGTTAATATACTAACAAGTAGAAAACCTAGTGTAACAATGGTATAAGAATTAAAACTAACCACTATTAATGCGTGCTTGTTTAGAGGGTAAGGATCATATCGCAGGATTAAGATTCCATTTCTTTGTTTGGAATGTATAATAACCGTTAGAAACCTATTTTTCATTCTTTTAGGTTCCTGAAAATGGGGGAATAAAAAACCCACGATCTAGATGGGTTTATGATTCCAATTCTGGAGGAATCATTCATTTTCACATTGCTAACATAAAATTTACTTATGAAGTAGAAAAAATAAACTATCTAGTTAAAAATTGCATTAAGAAATACACTATCATCTAAGGATGTTTAACTTCACCCTTTCTTTTTTTCAGCTCTTTACTAATCTCTTCGCCCTTCACTTCAATTGGGTCATGCCTAATCTCTCCGGCAACAAGAAATGGTGGTTTTATAATTGATTTTGGATGAGATAATTGTGTTAGGGTTTTAGTTCCATTTGTGTATTACAGTTTAGGGTTTATTAAAGAGAAAAAATAATTTTTATTTCCCCAATGATTTTACTTCAACTTGTCATAAGTCTTAATCAGAGATGGTAATATACTCAGAGATAGAGTGATCAATTAATAAGTTTAAATATTTCTATTTACAGAGCCAATGAAGCAAGTTTGAAGTAAGAACTGTGTTCGTCATCTTTAACTGATTCATGTCATCTCTTAACATACCATCCCCAAATTTTGATCTTCTCATCCCATAATTTTCTATCACAAAATTTCCCCAATCTAGAATCGAAGGAGACAGTAACTTAACATCAAAAGAGGAAATCACATCAAATCGATTTGAGGTATTTTTAATGTTTAATTATAAGTTTAAAGGTTTTATTGATTTCTTTAATCATTTCTATTATTTTCTTAGATCTGGATTTTAGTTATCAGTTGAAGAGCTGAATTTCAGTTAAAGCTTAGAAACTCAAATCCACTTAGGGGTTAAATGTTTAATTAGTTTTTTTCTTCCATAGTTGTTTGTTGAAATGCCCAATAGAAAATAATGTTCATTTTTGTTTTGGGTCTTAAAGAAGTCATATGTTTGTATAAAAACTGATGTCTGATATACAGTTGTATTTTATAGGTATTGAAGCAAGAGTTCATGGTAATGGAATTTACACAAGAACTGATTACACATAGGAACGAAATAGAACATGTAATTTTATATCCAGGATCCTCCTTTTTGTTATCCGGTCGTCTAACTAATTTTCAACTTGAGATGATGTGATTTGTATACGGTATGATTATGCAGTATTTTATACTCCCTCCGTTTCTAGAAAAGTGTTAGTATCTGAAAAAGTGATAGTAACACATTTGTAGAAACATAAGAGCATATTTTAATACGTTCAATGTTATTCGGATTCAAGACAATTGCAAAATTAGTTAGCCAGTTAGCTTTACTTTCAATCACATGATAATTGCAATTAACCTGCTCTATTGTGTTTGTGAATGAACAGGCTCAAAGCTTTCTCAGTGCTTTGCTTTCGATGATGCCATTTGGAAATGTTGCTGCTAGGTTTTCTCTCTGTCTCTCTGAAATATAATTATGAATATGCTTCACTAATTGATCTCTACTATGTCTGTTTGTGTTCATGGATGCATATTTGTAAAGATTTGGATTTCATTCTAATGTGAACTTGACATTTCCTTTGTCATGTTGATATAAATGATAAGTATGATTGATTTTTGTATTCTATTAATTTTAGGTTAGAAATTTATTAATAATTATTTGTTTGATTAATGTAAAATAGAACGAAAAACAAGTATTGCATGCCTGTTTGACTTGACACAATTTTCTTCTTATAAATTTTGTAGGCATTACATACTCCCAATCAAATGAACGTACAAGGACACCATATCTTGAATTCCATTTATTGGATAGGAAATATTTCCACACATTAAACACGTCATACTAACTCTGGATAGTGTTTGCCATTGCTCATCATAGAAACACGATAGTTCAGATACCTACACGCATTTGGGGTACTACTCTGTCCTTAAAATATAGTACATTGATTTTTGTTTTTAAAATTTTGTATTTTGATTCATGAAATTAGAATCACAATTGTTTTATATGTATACAAGTTGTCTTTTTCGCTACCTTATCATAGAGTCATTTGTCATAGTTTTTCTTGAGTTACAACTCATTTGTTGTTACATTTGTAATTTACCTATTATTTTTGGTTTGATATGATAATAGGTATACTGAAGTGGTGTTAGGATAATGCGCATCATCAATAGCTTGACATATTATTTTAGCGACCGTGAAGATACATTTTAGGTCTTATATTGTCATGTTAAATCATTTTGGGTGATGTTAAAATTTTTCTTATATTGGTGACTTGAAGCTCTTTTTTGGTAGTTTAGCTGTCTAGGTTAGTCTCTTCATTTGGAATTTCAAATTCGAGAATTTCGATATGAATAGATAAAAAATATTAATAAAAATAAAATAATATTTGAATGTGGTTTGATGAGTTTGTTAATTCTCTTATTTATGTTGAATCTGAAGATTCTATTAATGCCCTAAAAGTAAGTTGTTGTTTCTCTCAGTTCTTTTGTAGTTTTGACTTTTAGGATGTTGCATTGAATGCTGTTATGACGTTAATGAAGCTCTGGAAAGGTGGGAGATTTGATTCTTCTATAGAAAACCGGTTTATCAACTCTGTGGTAAGTTCGTTACACTTCTGAATATCTTGAAATTAGGTGAATATGGGATAAGTGGTAATATGAGGCTTTAGATTTCAAAGGAAAAATTGGTATATAAATTTTGGAAGTTGGGTCTTCAATGTGTACCTCAATTCAGTAAACCGCAACATGCATTTCTGGCTCTAATTCCCGATTTAGAAAACGTCCGGCTTCAGAGATTTTCAAAAATAGGGAGGAGTACAAGTATGATAATGTGATGAAGATGAAGGAATTAGCGAGTACCGTGGAATGAAAGTGGAGGTTGTAAAGGTGATCTGTGCACTGGACCCAAACTTCTTTGAGCATAATCATGTTCTTCTACTTCAACTTAAGTTGGTAATCTCATCTTTGTCGTAGGTTTTTTGACTTCATCTTCCACGAGGAGATCACCATCAATGCATAGCTTTGCAACTGTGTTATCCATTGGTACAGCCACACCACCAAATATTTTTTTATCAAGATGACTATCCTAATTCTTACTTGAAACTCACCGACAGCGATGACAAGAATGAACTTAAACACAAATTCAAGCGCATTTGTAAGCTTACATAATATGAATTGGACGACCCTTTATATGAAGATTAATGATGTTTACGTATACAAAGATTATATCTAATGCCATACCGTGCATATCATATGTATGTACTGCAGGGGTTGGATCCAAAATAAAGAAACGTCACTTGCACCTAACAGAGAAATCATGAAAGAATACCTTGACATTGGTAATGAGTGCATGACTGGATCTTCACTTAATGTGCGCCAGGAAATAATGGCAGTTGAAATCTAAGCGAGAGAAGCTTCGTTAAAGGCTATTGAAGAATGGGGTCACCCAAAGCTAGGAATTCCTTCTTTATCTTGAAGATTTTCCTTCACATCATCAATTGTATCGGAGCTTTCAACTTCAAGAGTAATGGTTTTTAGGGTCTTTAACATAATGCAATATCATATGAAAAACCTTTGTGCTAGCTTCTGACTTTGATTCCAGTTTGGTTTACGAGAATTTGTTTCCATAACTTTTAAGCCAATTTCAAAGTATTGTAGTGGAAGACTTTATCCCTTTAACAAGTCCACTATTGTAATTTAGTGACCAGGTCTTTTAAATACACATTAAAGCTTTGAGTAAAAAGAATTCAAATTTCCAGGCATTCTCAGGTACAAGAATATGTCTATCGATGTAGATTGATCCAACCTATTATTTGGTACATTGCTGGCAGTGTGCGTTACAAAGGAAGTTAGCTTCTTTAGTTGTCCCACTATAAGGAAAAATCAGTCTCAACAAAGATGTAAAGTAAACAGAGAAATTAGTGCATCTAAAGAGGTAATATCAGCGCTTCACTACTATATGAGTTAGACCAACTACGAAAGATTACTAACTAAGGTCCGTATAACGCACGGGCTAAATAACTAGTATGAATATATGATGGGAATATTATTCTTAATCCTGACATAGCCAAACAACATGTTTTAGAAAATCTATTACCATAAAACTTATTAAAGGAATCACACTCCCTTCCTTCTGGCCAAACACACCGTTTGAAGCATTAAAAAAAAAGTTGTGATACCGGTAAGCCAACAGTTTTTTGGCAGGACGGAAATATATACAGGTTGCCAAATTTGCTATTTTTGGCGGGACAGCCTTTAAAAGGTTATAATAAGAAATATATCACTTTTATTTATTACGAGTACATACTCATTTTCTGTACACCGTCGGATATAAATTTGAAGTCATTCAATAAATAAAAGTAAGGAACTTGTCTACCCTAGGATGACGTTTACGATAGTTGTAGCTTCAGTAAGTTCAAATAACAAATTGAAGCTTAAAATTCTTTTTCGAATCGCAGTACAGTGAGATCTGATATATCCATTGGAAATTCTACAGATCGAGGAGCCATGATTTACGAACCCAGTGAAGACGATGAAATCGATTCTCTCATGAAAAAGAGAAAGAGAGATTTTGAAGAATCCATGGTTTTAGAGACTGGAGAGAGCTCGAAATGTGTTGAAAAGATTACAGATGAAGATGAGCTTGACTCTACTCCTTTGATGCTAAGGGTGAAGGTAAGGAGAAAGCTAAATTTTGAGGAATCTAGGATTTTAGAAACCGAAAAGACCTCCAAATTTGTTAAGCAAGTCATAGATGAAATGTTTATTGAGGGTTCTGGAGTTGTTGTTAACTCTAGGGTTTTGACGGATGGTACTCAATCTCAACTCTCGTATGAAGTGGATGATGATGGTGGATTGATAAATTCAAATAATTCTGTGGAGATTAGTAGTAATAGGTTTGAAATTGATGACCTAGTTTGGGGGGAAATGGCACCGAATGCATGGTGGCCTGGTTATATTCGTGAGAGAGATCAACTCAGGGTTTTGGTTTCATTCTTCGGTGTTCAGAGGTCGAGAATTTTCAAGTTATCGGAAATTCTACGATATAAAAAGCACTTGCAATCAATGCCAGAGTGTCTTCAATTGAGATTTAAGCGTGAGGTTGATTATGGTTTGGCGGCAATGGGTATTCGAGTGATATCAGCTTTGAGGTGTTCCTGCAAGGGGTATTTGGCTGGGGAGGAAAATGCTGATCTGCCAAGTAAGGTGAAAAAGAGTATTACTGCGAAGATGGAATATGAGCCCAGGATGGTTTTGGAGTTCATTTATAGAATTGCTGCTTCTTCTTGGATTGATAATGAAGAAAGTGTTTATGGGGTTAGGTCTGTTGCCCAAGCTATTGCGTTTCGAAGTTATGTTTTTGCCAATACTGACTGGATTTACAATGAAATGACGAGACTCTCGAGGAGCAGCTTAACAAGTGATGACAACGGCACTGCTCCTGCTGATGATAGTTATTATGTTGATGCAGCAAATGCTACTGATGCGGTTGATGAGGCTGACGCTTTTAGTGTTACTGATGTGCGTGATAATGCTGACGCTGCTAGTGAGGACGATGAAGCTGACACTGCTAATTCTGCTAATGAAGATGCGGACGAGGATGCTGATGCTAATGACTGTTTATGCAGTATGTTTAAAGCGAATATAATTTCCTACTGTCCTGTTATTTCTGTTTTACTCGTATCTTTATATTTTTCCGATGAGATTATGGCAGTTTTGTCAACTTATTGAATGCTTTGCCGTCATTTGTCAAAGCATAAAGATAGAGGTTATGTAATTAAGATACTTGTTCACAAGTATATGACTGGAATATGAAGTAGATAGTTGTCACAATTGTTTGCATAAGTTCTCTGATTACAATTTCAGTTGCTAGTGTGAAGAATTTCTTGCTTTTCTTATCAATTGGTTTCCAAATTACTTGGTTTGGGACTGAATGTGACACTGTTTATCAGTTGAAGCATAATAATCTCTCAAACAACTCATATGATGTATCTCCGTTTTTATCTAGTTTTCAAATTCGACGATGCAAAAAGGTTGCCATAAAAAAAGAACAAATGAATGTGATGGCTGATTCTAGTTCATGTTTTAGGGAAGAGCTCCGTGACCTTGACTGTGCATCAAAGTGTTCAATTTTGTCGTAAATATTTTAGATCATTATAATGAAGCCAGTACCGCATTACTCTACCAATGTAACAGATAATGATTATACATTTCCCTGATGATATCCATGGATATTATCTTTCTTCTCATGATTGAGAAGTTACCCATTATGGTGGAAGCATCATGTGCACAAGCGTGAAAGATACATGTGTTAGAATTTTGTGGCCCATTAACCCAGGAGAATATCAAGTGGGCTTGATCCTACAGATGATCCATTGCCGGCATTGTATCACCTCTACAGAATTATGGCATGACTACTAGAATTGTCTAGTAAGTCGGTACTGCTTTAGTCTTATCTCTTGAGTTTCCTTTGATGGTAAGGAACCTAAGCAATAAATAGCAATTATGAGACATGAAATGGATTATTCCTTGCTATATAATAGCTGTTACTATTAACACCATCAGGAAATTAGTAACTTGTAAGAGTTGGTAAGAGGAATATAAAGCTCAATGTCATTAGCAACCAGCTAGTCATGTTTGTAGTATAAGAGAACAAAAAGGAAACATTAAGGAGCTGAAATATTAGCACCTGTGAGATGAGCTTTACAAGTTGTTGACTGTTGCTCTATTTTCTCTTTCTTTTCTTAATGAGTAAGAGTACACAACTACTTATAGATACAGACACCCGATAGAGAGACTCTAACAGAAAGCTAACGTACACCACTATTAACTAACATGAACTAACTGACAACAAAAAAACTATCACTTGTCAGCTAGAGAATTGTCATAGAAACGAGAAGTGGATAGCCTTTAGTAAATACGTATGCAATCTGGTTCTGTGTCGAAAGAAATCTGACATCCAGCTTCTAATAAGCAACACGTTCTCTGACATAATGAAATGCAATTTCAATATGTTTCATCCTGTTACGAAAGATGGGGTTAGTTGTAAGATATGTAGCACCCATATTGTCACACCACATCATTAGCATACGAGGAGAGTGAAAACCAAGCTAATTCATTAGAGACTGAATCCAAACCAACTCAGATGTAGTATCGGCTAATACGCGATACTCAGCCTCAATACTAGAACACTGCGAGATGCGGGGGAAGGACGAGGCTTTCTTGGGCATTATGAAAAGGGAAATGAGGAGGAACAACAAAGGGTGCGCCATGTTCAACTAACTTTTGCTTCCTTGAGCACCAAGATATAAGCTTAGGAACCATGTAGATAACTAAACCACTAGTTGATCTACTGTTCAAGGGGTCTCTAGCCCAATCTTCATCTGCTGAAGAAAAGAAGATCTTTTGAATTGTAAACCATAAGAAAGAGTACCTGCAAGGTATTTCATAATTCATTTCACTGCAGTCTAATGCCCCTTAGTTGAAGCCTGCATATGTTGACAAGTTCCATTAACAACATATGCTACAGCAGGCCTAGTAGCATATTGAAGTGCCCCAAGAATGATTCTATAAAGAACAAGATCTTCAAATGAAGAAGAAGATATATCATCAATATGAGAAGCTATAGGTGTAGAACATGATTTGGTTGTTTCTATTTTGGCCTTTTTAAGAAGATTAAAAATGTAATGTTCTTAAGAAAGAAGCGTACCAGCTGAATTATTTGTTGCTTGAATACCCAAAAAGATATGGAGATCACCCAAGTTTTATGTATTCTGATAGTCAATACCTTCAACTTGATTGTAACCTTTAGCACCAAGGCATGCCTTGTATCTTGCAATGGTACCATATGAATTTCTTTTGATGCGAAAAGCCCATTTACATCCAATGATATTTGAGAAAAGCCCATTTACATCCAATGATATTTGAGAAGGGTCAGGAGGCACTAGTTTCCAAGTACCAAGCTAAATCAATGCAGTAACTTCTCCATCCATTGAAGGCCCCCAGTGAACACTTTTAGTAGCCGTAGTATAGTTTGTAGAAACATAAATATCTTCACAAACAGATTGAATCATAAGCATAAACTTTTGGTTTAGAAATACCTTTGTTGCATCTTGTAATCATTCGATGTTCATTAGTGACAGGAGAAGATTGCTACACATAAGAAGATGCATACAGAGGTGAAAACTCTTGCAAATATGATAAAGGAATATTCACTTCATTGAAGATATGAATTGGAGTTGGAATATCAGTAGAAGGGAAGACTGACATTGTGGATAAAGTAGCATTTTGAGAATCTACTGATTGATAAAGATAAGAATATGGATATTCATTCCCATCTAATCTAACATTCAAGTATTATTTTGTTTGTGAGAGGATTCAAGCACCTATAGCCTTTGTGTATTAAACTATACCCCAAGAAAATACACTATGTAGACCTTGTCTCAAGCTTGTGAGAGTTGAATGGTCTTAAATATGGATAACATGCACATCCAAAAGTGTGTAAAATTTATAATCAGGTTTGAGATTGAATTAAAATTTGAGAGGTGGTAGTTAATGTAAAGTGGGAGTTAGCAATCTCAAAAGCATAGGACCAGTATGACAATGGGAATGAAGCATGAGAGAGTAAAGCCCCAATAGATGTATCCGGTTTTACAATAGGTTTTATAGACCAAGTGGGAGAATGTTATAATTTATGACCCGTTAATTTGGGGAACTTCAAGTGGGCTTGATCCTAGAAATAATCCATTGCCGCCATTGAATCACCTCTAGAGAATTTTGGCATGACGGCTAGAATTGTCTAGTAGACCGGTAATGCTTTAATCTTATCTCTTGAGTTCCCTCTGATGGTAAGTAACCTAGGCTATAAATAGCAATTATGAGATACGAAATGGATTATTCCTTGCCATATAATAGTTGTTACTATTAACACCATTAGGAAGTTAGTAACTTGTAAGAATAGGTAAGATAAATATAAAGCTTTCAATATTATTAGCAACTAGCTAGTCCTGTTTGTAATATTAGAGAACAAAAAGGAAAATCAAGGAGCTGAAATATTAGCACCAAATCATTAGATGTATGGACATATAGATGAGCTAGTACAATTATGGATCCTAAAGCAACCTCATCAGAATTGTAGTTAGTATGAAGAAAGATTATTGTACCAATATTCAGGTATGTATTATAACTCTTAATTTTTTTCCAATAAATTCATGTAATAATGAGCTTGATTGTCAGAGATCCTAGATGGTCATGTTATGTCTTGTTTCTATTAGCATGATTAGAATTAGCTAACAAAGTGCAACTAAGTCTTATCACGGAAACTTCTTCCGGCAGGTCTGTGTTCCAATAAGCCATCTCTAATATTTATACAATAACCCACACACTTTTAGAGCACCCAACATCTTCGCTAATGGAGCTCCCAAAGGATTTCACATTGCCATCGAAAAATAACTTAGTGAGGCAGTTCTGCAGGTTTGGGCCGTTGGATCCTTCTAGAATCAAAGTGCACCTCTTTTCTTATTCAAGATTGACATCGAGTCTGCCCACCACTTTGGGAAAATAAAGCAATATATTTATTAGTGATGCAAATATTTGTTTTGGCTGGATTAGCTTGGAAGCTCGAGAAAACTAATTAACCAAAATTCCACGCCCATTGTACTCCTTAGCAAAGCAGTCCCCAGCTCCAAAACTAAAATCATGTTTGCAAACACTATTTGAAGCATTAAAGAAAAATGATGATGCAAAAATTGAGGGTGAGTTTTCACATAATGATCGTCTTCTCTTCGTCAACTCCTAGAATAAAAGGTGAAGTTTTTAAACTGTTGAATGCATGCTAATCAAGTAACGAATTAGGACCTAATTTTCACTCCGTTGATGTTGTGTTGGAAAATTGGGTTCAAGAGAGGATGAAAAAACCACACAGTGATATTGTTATATTTATGATTTTCAGGGTTCTAAAAGATTTTTTTAAATAATTATTTTTATCCTTCCAATTAGATTGGCGATTACAACGGGTATGTAAAATAATGCCTTCAGGATACAGTGAAAGCTCTATAACAACGAAATTGGATTCAAGGTTTGTACCCTTTGATCCAACCAAGAACACAAGAATATAAGATTCTGATGATGCTTTAGTAGAGAGAATAACATATTGTTTTTAATATGTTTAAATGGGAGAATATCTTCACTACTTATAAGGAGAATCATGCATGTTGGAGATATCTCTTCATCTCCAACAGACATTTCTAAATGTCATTAATGGTGGCTTATGGGAAGAGAAGCGTTTGTTCAAATTTGAATGGAAACTTATTAGATTTTCAAAGTAAAACCAGAAGAAAAAAAATCCACGAAACACTCGGACTCTGCTAGGAGACATTGTCCCTAGACCCCACAATCTGACATATCAAGTCAACCACAGTCTTGGAGGGCGATGCCTCCCAGAACTTCCGTTGTAACAACAAACAATCTTTAAAATATCCAACATATTTGGAGTTCAATCTTTTTAATCACTATTCACAAACGCCGAACAACTACGTGCACCCGCTACTAATTGACTGACTTCGGAGGTGCGGGGTGTAAATATCCAGACTCAAAAAGGGGGTGAAAATAATAAAGCTGAACACGTTGGCACCTTAACAAGTGGCAGAACTACCCTTAATCGTTGGCTAATTGTACTGTTCTGGAACATTCGAGCTATTTCTCAAATCTTCACAACTTTCCTTACCATTTCATATAGGAATTTTTCCCCATCTCCCAGTAAACACTTACAAGCAACTTCTCATTCATCTCTGCAGCTGTTTCAACACTTTCTCTCTTTCCAATTTCATCCAAAAATGAGGTATTATTAAAGCTTCTTCTCTTTACTGATTTGTTTGTATTTGTATTTCTTCTTTGAATTTTAGCTCATGCATGATATTCTACTAAGTACAAAATATTTTGCTTTAGCATTCTGGTTTCTTTGATTGAACATGGGATTTTTTAGTTAATATTGTTGTTCTTTAGCTTCATTTGTGCAGTGTTTTTATCATATTATCAGTTGGAACTTCGCCTAATATATGAACCTCTCTTTCTTAATTTTGGATAAAATGTATCTAAATTAGATTTGAGGCTCGTCTCACTTTCTGATTTGATAAGTAGGTCTGTGTTTTTGGGTCTACATAAGCATCTAGTTGTATTCTACCTGAGTCAACCAAGTATGTGTGACGATTTTTATTCTACTGAGATCAAAGACGGTTTAGATTCCAATTACAGACAAGAAACTAAAATCCACAGCTTTTCTTTTTGCCGAAAATGAGACATGTATATATTCACTAGTCCAGTGAGTGTTGGTAACTTAGGGCCTAACCTGCGGGATGGTGGAAGTATCAGACTACCACGGTTACCAAGAATTCATGAGAACGGATTAATGAAGCTAACTTAGAACATGTATCTCTGTGTGTTTGACAATTTTAGTTTGTTATCAGTTTGAAAATATATAGCTTATGTTAGAATAAAAGTGAAATTACTCACCTTATTACAGCCGACATCCAACTATTAAGTGGGCACAAAGGTCTGAGAAGATCTTTCTCACTGTCGATCTCCCTGATGCCAATGATGTGAAGCTCAAACTCGAGCCTGAAGGGAGGTTTGTTTTTTCAGCCACTAAAGATGGTATACCATATGAAGTTGACATTGAGTTGTATGATTAGATCAATGTAGAGGTATGCTCCTTTTTCTTTTCGTTTCTTCCATATATATAAAAAAAGAATGGGTGAAAAGGTTGAGTAACCATTGGGAGTCAATTTCAGGAAAGCAAGGTTAACAATGGTGTAAGAAATATTGTTTATGTTATAAAGAAAGCAGAAAGTAAATGGTGGAGTAGGCTACTTAAACAGGAGGGGAAACCTCTTGTGTTCCTCAAAGTGGATTGGGATAAATGGGTTGACGAGGACGATGAGGAAGGTATATAACTTGCTTTTCAAAAAGTCCATGATCATCTAGTTCTTCTTTGGAATGCTGTTGCTAACTGAGTACTATTTTATGTTTGTACACAGAGAAAACTGACATGGACTTCAATGACATGGACTTCCCGGTAAGTGTTTGCTCCTGAACTCCATACTTTTCTTATTCTAAGCATAGGAATTTGTTAACACAGTTCTTTGGTGTGCACATCCCTGGCTCTTGAGCTAATAACGACCTAAGAAAAATCATCTCAGCTTTAGGTGGTCGATGTTTTAGTCAATTTAATGCTGACAGTGTGGCATACATCTGAGTGATTTGACAAATTTGGGCCTGTAAGTTTGGTTGCAGGTTGTTTTGTATGTTTTATTCTTTTTCCTTCTCAATAGAATTTAACCTTCTTTGCCTCAAAAAAAAAAAGAGAACTTAAAACGCTATATTTTTTAATTGATTAAGATTTGAAGTTAATATCAAAGTTTGACGTTTGAAATATGTTGATATAAACTTTTTTGGTGGAGAAGTGTGTTAATGTACTTCTCTTTTTGTTGAGTATAGCATTGGCCCTTGATACACTTAAAACTATCCGCCAGTAGCTTTGATCCTGGAACGTCCTGGAACAAAGGCTTTAATATCTTTTTAGTTTCCATTCGTTGGCATGATTTAGATTTATCATGTGCAAATTTAGTATGTGAGTTGAATGGGTTTAGACAGCTCGGCCTGCGTATTTTTTGTATGGTGCTGACGGATATAAAAATCATGCAGAATTTAAACTTGGGTGGGGGTGAATTAGATATTGGATGAACCAGATGATGGACAAGGTTAAGTCTTTCAACAGCTCCAGCTTTCAGTTGTTTTCACTTTTTCAATATTAGATATAGTTGTAGATATCCAATGAACGTCCTGCAAACCTTCTTATGGCTGGAAACGTTTGAAAAGCTCCAGATTTTCTTAATTGTGTTGATATGGAAAGCTTAAAATGTTGGGGGAATACAAAGAAAGATTTTCTTTTATGGTGTATCATAATAACTTTTTTGCTATAATGCAGAAGGGATTGAAGAAGAAGAAGAAGAAGAAGAAGACAAAAGGAAAGGGGTTGGAATCAAGAAGAACGAAGATGAGCCTGTTGCAGCAATTCCTGACGATGTTGAATCTCAAGTGCATCCTAAAGAAAAATGAAGCTGGGGGGAATCATGTTTCTTGGTCATTCTAGGGAAACTTCATAGGTGTAGTCAATTTGCTTAACTAGTGTCTTTTGCTAAACTCTTGCTACAGTCAACTTGAAGATCCTGTGTATATGTAGCGTAGGAGTGGTGGTGTGAAAATGTTCTCTCTTAGACTTCTTTATGGTCGTATGGTTGAGTTAGTTTGGATTAGTTTCTTGATGCCTCTATGCCTTTGTAGCTGACCAGAGTTTTATTTTGACCACGTACTCACTGGTAATTCAGTATAAATGCAAAACAGAAAAAAAAAAAAAAGTAACTAAGAGATTGATTAATGCAAACAGAGTACGTTTTAAGGTAAACTCACTTCGAGAATTTTTCAATTAATGATGAGCATACTTTAAGGTAAACTCAATATGAGAATTTATCAACTAATGATAAGCGGGAGAGAGATGGGAGAAATGGAAGAACCGAACTAGGAAGACTAAGATACTGATCTAACCGAATTTGAAGTATAAACGAATAAACTGACATGATCTACAAGGGCAAAAGAACTGACATGATGTACAAGGGTAAAAGCCTTTAGCATAGTTAACATCACAAAGTAGACGAAGGCAAATTCTAAAAGCTTGAAGCTTCAATCTTAGGTAACGGTTAATCTGATTAATCCTGGTTTTCCGTATGAAGATTTGCACAAATGGGGAGCTCAGATTTTCTCGCAAAACTCCATCAGTTGCTCAATGGGTACAAAACACTCACGCTTTAGCACCTAGTGCAACAGCCCCTGGTGCAACAACAAGCACCATTGTATTCACAAGCTCTAATCTAATGTTCATGAGAGCCCACACAAGACGTCAGCAAACTGGTTGTGAACATGGCCCATAGCCTCTGGAATTTCCTGCATGCTGTGAGGGAGGGATCACTGAGTAGTCACGCTCTTTGCCAGATTCCGAGGTTGGTCAACGTTGTATCCACGCAAAACAGTAAGGTGATATGCCAGCAACTGTCAAAGAAACAGTACTTAGAACTTGAGCAACAGTGCTTTTTAAAATCAAAACATTTGCCTGAGGTTTATTTAAAGACTCGAATCATCTTCGTCTCATGTAAACCCTTAAATAGCAAAACGAGAACATGATAAAAGATGAGGCCAGAGGGCTTCACATCCTAAGAAAGATTTAGCACAGTAATCCTGACCAGAAATAGAAGAGTACATTCTAATGGCGTCTACATCACTGTTCAAGGGCCATTGATGACACAGACAAAAAAGAGACTTTTGGTACCCCACGGATACAACTACATCGATCATGCCTGAGATTTTACAATATCGAAGTGCTTACGTATCTCTTTTGTGTCACATTCACAGTTGATATGTATGTGAACGATATTCAATCCAACCATCCACTGGGCAAGGAATTGGTGGTTCATCAGTTGATATTAGATCAATAACTCCAGTTGATTTGATATGGACAACGTTGTCGGATGTTACAAGTATATGGTAAGAAAGCGGACCTGATAACCTCTGTTCTACCCAAGATTTTTGTTTGTTCATACCAACTTTACCAGTGATGCATAAAACAAAAGAATGTAAGTGTGTAATGTGTTTATATCTGGAGAAAGTACCTGCAGTGGGACTACGTTAATTACGGGTTGAAGGCAATCTTCAATCTGTGGAACTTCAATTACTCGGCATGATTCACCAGGACAAACCAGTGATCCATCTCCTTTTGAACACATCACAATCAAGCGACCTTTGCGTGCATGAAGCTGTTGAATTACTGACTGTTGCTTACTGTAGAAAAACATAAATCATATCAGCACCTGAATGGCAACTGCTTTTAAACAACCAATCTGGATTTTCATAGCCTCACGAAACTTACGTGAAACAAGCATCACGAGTAGCAATAACAACAATAGGAAGATTCTCATCAACTAGTGCCAAAGGACCATGCTTCATTTCACCAGCAAGTATTCCTTCACTGTGCATAAGGGACACCTCTTTCACTTTCAAAGCACCTTCTAGGGCAGTTGCGTAGTTGTAACCTCTTCCAAACACAAGCAAAGATTGCTCAGACACTAATAGTTCCGCTAGATCCTTCATTTCTTGGTCGAGCTTCAGTACTTCCCTCACTTTGTCTAAATGGACACAAGAACTGAAGTAAATCAGTACACTGTAAAATTATCCGTATACTTATTCTTTTCAAGTACAACCATAAAAATACAATAAAATAAATAAATAAACTGGAACATACTTGGCAAGTCAAATAAACCATCTATAATAGCCTCTCTCCTCCCTTGACTGGAAATTGTATCATCGCCAATAACTAAAGCTACCATAGCCATCACAACTATCTGACTTGTGTACGCCTGTAAAAATGATAAAAATGAATACATGGAAACAACGAGGTAATAAATCAGCAAAACAGAGGATTATGGAAAAGCAGATCCTACCTTAGTGCTTGCTACACCAATCTCGCACCCAGCATTAATATGAACCCCGCAATGAGTATTCCTAGATATCGCACTACCTACGGTATTTGTAATGCCAACACATAGTGCACCATTTTCCAAAGCATATTCCAGTGCATTTAAAGTATCTGCAGTTTCGCCAGACTGGCTGACAAAAACTGCTGTGTCTTCTCTATATATGGGGCCCTGCCTGTCCAATAGATCGCTTGCAATTTCCATCGTTACAGGGACACCTTTTTTTAAGCCAATAAATGAAACATTGAAATACAGAGATAAGTGCCTCATAAACTTAAAATATTTCAATGTATAAAAAAACTAGTGAGTCACAAAGGTAATACCAGAAAGCTCTTCCAGAATCGGTCGTGCAGCTAAAGCTGCATTATAGCTGGTACCACAACCGATAAAAACAAGTCGCCTACTTCTTCTAATTGTTTTGAGGTGATCCTTCAACCCACCCAAAAGAACACTTTTGGTTCTGCAAGAATCTCCCCGTATGAGCCTTCCCCTCATGGTAGTAGTTAGGGACTCTGGTTGTTCATGAATTTCCTTTTGCATGTAGTGTTCATAGTGTCCTTTGTTTATTTGCTCAACCTCCATTTCAAGAACAGATAATGCACGCTGCACAGATTCAGATCTTGGGAGGGTGCCATTAGCTCTTGTCTTGTCATTGTCAAACTTAAAAATTGATACACCTCCATCCTGTAAACGTTATCGGCATATGTTAACACGATTTGTAGTAATCATTGAACACCATCCATGAACAAAATCTAATGATGGCAAAGACCAAGCCATTTTGAAATGGTTCTACAAACATGCAAGAACACAAAAAAAACAATCATGAATTGAGGAGAAAAGGCCAAATGGTGCTACAAAAATAAAAAGATGAGAGCACCTTAATATGTACTACTTCACCATCCTCAATCACCAAGACCTTTTTTGTGTGTTCAACAAGAGCTTGTGCATCACTAGAAAAAAATAGTTCTTTGGGCTGCTCACTCTTGGTGAGGAACTTTAAGTCGTGAAAAGATGTACCATTACTCAAATCTTCAGCCAAATCCTGCAATCAAAAGCCAACTTTTATGCAAACCAACACAGCTTTGACGAGGACAAATAAGAAGCAAAGAAATATGAACATCATAGTCAGGAGATAAATGGCAAACAGTAAAGGCTCTTTCCACTAAATATTTGTTAATACATTACAGAAAAAATTTGTGTGTCGACTAGAAAGATATCCATGGGTGAGTGGAGCTCCTTTTGCTCCGTCTATTTATCAGATGGTGACATGGGTGAGTGGAGCTCCTTTTGCTCCATATATTTATCAGATGGTGACATGGGTGAGTGGAGCTCCTTTTGCTCCGTCTATTTATCAGATGGTTGTCACCTTGATTTCGTACATATGACCCATGAAAGCACTAACAGAACCAGTATTAACCATTTCACATAAAAAAAATTAGAACTTAGAAGGCATCTTCTAATATGATGCAAATCTGTAGACCTTACAAAACTTTGAAACTCTAAGACATGGTTTAAGAAAAAATCTGGACTTCTTTAAGAATGCTCAGAAAGGGGATAAAGTGATCTAATACTCTAATTTAAACGGTGAACTTACTTTAACACCAAGGAGAAGTGGGCTACCACGTTTGCAAGCGATCAACTCATTCGGATAATGTGGACTTTTAAAAACGAGAGCATATGCACCTTCAAGATGCCTCATAACTTCAATTACAACTTGGGTAAAAGTGACAGAGTGGTCGCCTGCGATATGAGAAATTGCAGTGAGGGCAAGCCACTAAATAATGAGACTCAAGTCTACATTCAGAAGTAGAGATTCACCTGCCAACATGTAGCCATTACACCATTGCATATTTTATTTTAGTTTCTACTATATAGACATCTATCTACGCATTGACCCAGAGAGATTAATGACAAGCTATGATGCTAGCCAAACTACAACCTAGTTGATGATGACATAATTTCATGATTACATCACTTAACCTAGACTTACGTATTGATTAACGCATGTATAACTGCTCAGCTGTGTCAGTAAACATATAAAGTAAAACATTAAATCACCCTCATTTCTTTTTCTCCTGCTCAAAGATGAGGATTACCTTCTCCTTCATTTGCCTGATCAAATACATATTTTGCAAGCTTTGGAATTACTTCAGTATCTGTTTCCGATTCAAAGGTAAACCCATGTCGGACTAAAGTTGCTTTCAAGACCTGTTAATGTATCAAAAGTAAGAGAAAAAGTCGCACAGTTGATATTCAACCAAAATTGAAAAGCAAATTACAGTCGATGAGGTAAACCAACCTCATAATTTGTAACAACACCATTGTGGACAACCACAAAATCATTTCCAGCTCCAGATGACTGTGGATGACTATTTCTAGGAGCAGGCTCCCCATGAGTTGCCCATCTTGTGTGTGCAATTCCAGCATGAATAGAAAATGACTCTTCCAAACTCAGATCCGTGGCACTGACTTCTGAACACACCAATATTGACCTCAACATCAGTATAAATCCTCAATCCACTACAAAATTGGTAAAATAAAAAATAACACAATTATCAAATTATTTATGGGATATAAGAAATTAAAGGGAAATCACCTTCGTTAACAGATTTAACAAGTGAATCAATGTTACCCTCCTGGCGAAAAACAAGAGGAGGAAGAGATTTTCCGGAAATGGTGTGATGAATCTGAGGAAGAGAAGTGAGATCGGAAGAATCAATAGAGATCCCAGCTGAATCATAACCTCTGTATTCTAAACGTCTTAACCCATTAAATAGAACTTCAAGAATGTATCTTCTTTCTCTGTTAACATTGTAATTCAGATATGCGAAAATTCCACACATTGTTTCTTTCTCTTGTTCTTCTTTTTTCTGATGACGAAGAAGATGATAATTGGGCTTACAAGTCTAAATAGAGAAAGAGGAAAAGAGGGGAGGAATAGTGGGAATTGAAGAGAATAATGGAGACAGAAATTTGAATGTTTGAATGAAGAAAAGTAGAAGAAAGAAGAGGAAGCGGTTTCCTGCCCTTTTCCGTTCTCTCCAATATTGGGGTTTTTAAACATTATGGAAAGACACTGGTACCCTTGTCATCTAGAAACTGACAGCCGAAAATGCGTAACGATGGGGTACACTACAAGACCGAATTAGTGTCACGCATGTGAATCATGAGTTGTATAGATCAGATTGCAATATACTCCCTCATTGCAAAAGAGATACTGCCACTCGGCCAAACTGCACTTTTCCAACTTGAACGTGTATAAAAACATAAATTTTACGTATATCCACCGCTCATTTCTAATATGCAAAATGCAATGAGGGACTTGGATTTTCATATCCATTTTATCTAATTTATATTTTACTATTATAAAAATATTTGTCTATCGGCATCCGCATCCTAGTATTTTTGAAAACTGATTATGTCCGTGTTTGTGTCCGTGTCTCTGTGCCCGTGTCAATGCAATTCAAGCTATTACTTCTTCATACTATCACGAGGTATTATATAATTTGTTTTACCAACTTAGATACATATTTATGATATCAGGAAAAAATTAGATGATTTAACATTTAAACTAACACGAATTATATCCAAACTAATAAGATATAAGCATATATTAATATTTGTAAACTTGGTGATAATATTTGTCGCTTTTATCGGGTTATTAACACCTCTTTTAGGTCTTTATTTGATTTATATAGGTGTCATTGTATTTTGAGAATTTTTATTCTTTTAAGGATTTAACATATACCATAGAGAAAACTAATCTAACGAAAATGTAGAGTATTTTTTTTCAGTAATGTACAAGGGGTAGTCAAACGAGGATTCTGATAAATTTTAAAGATTTTTTATCTAAGTGATTTTTAGAGGTTCTCTAGAAACCTAGATTTTTCAATTGATTTTCTGGGAATTTTAGAGAGTTTTTGTGATTTTCAAAAACTAGAATAGTGGATTTTTATGGAGTTTTTATAATTTATAGAGACAATTAATGTGATCATAGTGGAGTAGTCCAAAAAACCGCAGATGAATTGTTGATAGCCCATGTGAGACTATTATGCTAGACATCCAACCAAGTTTTAACCCGGTGAAATGGTTTTTCCGTTCCTCTTCATCGTGACTCATTCTACTAAGACCACCAAAAATATTATAATATATATATATATATATTATCCATGTATAGTGGCAAAACTAGGAACTGATGTTAAGGGGGGTTAAAAAAATTATAGAAGCATGTAGATTCTGGTGGGCTAAATGTTAAATATTAAGTGGACTGAATATGAAATCTAAAATAAAATTAAGGGTTTTTAAATGGTTTTAAGGATTTTAGGGGGGGG